>MDKI01166667.1:0-12144 GCA_005239505.1 Nicotiana paniculata
TTAGACCTTTATCATAATTTTTTACAATACATTGTTAGTAATCGTTAGTTATTATTATTGTCATTAGAATTAGTAAAACACCACCAATTTCTATTCAAAAAGTCTTGAGAGAATTGATTGAGTAAAAGTTGCGTATTCTAAAGACTTAATTGATACGTAAATTCCCTGTGGGATCGACTCTGGGCATAATACCCCGGACTATATTTGCAACGCCCGCTTAGTCTTTTATAATACATAGTTGAGCGTGATCATCCGGGCAGAGAGGTTGGGGAGTTTAGCATATGTTCCAGTAGTAGAGAGACCCTTAGAATTGAATGTTCAAGCCTTAGCCAGCCAGTTTGTGAGATTGGATATTTCTGAGCCGAGTCGAGAGTTGGTTTGTGTGGTCTCTCGATCTTCTCTTTATGATTGTATCAGGGAGCATCAGTATGATGACGCCCACCTGCTATTCCTTAATGACACGGTCCAACACGGTGATGCTAAGGAGGTCACTATTGGGGATAATGGCGTAGTGAGGATGCATCGCAGACTATGTGTGCCTAACGTAGATGGTTTGCGTTAGTTGATTATTCAGGAGGCTCATAGCTCGCGGTACTCTATTCAACAATGACTATATATTCTTCCGAGTAGTTGGCTCGAATCTACATCCGTGAGATCGTCAGGCTTCATGTCTTACCGGTATCTATTATCTCTGACCGGGGTATGCAGTTTACATCACGGTTCTGGAGAGCCGTACAGCTGGAGTTGGGTACTAAAGTGGAGCTGAGCACAACATTTCACCCTCAGACGAACGGACAGTCAGAGCGCACTATTCAAATATTAGAGGATATGCTCCGTGCGTGTGTGATGGAGTTTGGAGGGTCATGGGATCAGTTTTTTCCACTTGTAGAGTTTTCCTACAACAAGAGTTGTCAGTCGAGCATCCAGATGGCACTGTATGATGCTCTGTATGGTAGGCGGTGTCGATCTCCTGTGGGTTCGTTCGAGCCAGGCGAGGCCCGATTATTGGGTACAGACTTGGTCCGGGATTCCATGGATAAGGTAAAGGTGATATAGGATCGACTTCGCACAGCCCAGTCCAGACAAAAGAGTTATGCAGACCGGAAGGTTCACGATGTAGAATTCATGGTTAGAGACCGGGTCTTGCTCCAGGTATCGCCTATGAAGGGCGTTATGAGGTTTGGGAAGAAGGGAAAGTTGAGACCAAAGGTACATTGGTCCTTTTGAGGTGTTGCGGCGTGTTGGGGAGGTTTCTTATGAGATTTCCTTACTTCCCAGCCTAGAAGGGGTTCATCCGGTATTCCACGTTTCTATGCTCCGGAGTATCACGACGATCCAACTCATATATTGTATTTTAGCTCAGTCCAGTTGGACAAGTATCTATCTTATGTTGAGGATCCGATGGCTATTTTGGACAACAAGATCATAAAGCTTAGGTCGAAGAACATTGCTTCAGTAAAGGTTTAGTAGAGGGGTCAGCCGGTCGAGGAGGCGACTTGGGAGACTGAGCACGATATGCGTAGCCGTTATCCTCATCTTTTCACATCTTCAGGTATATTTCTATGCTTGTTTGAGGACGGACGATTATTTTAAGAGGGGGAGGATGTGACGTCCCGGTCGGTCGTCTTGAGAGTTATAGCCCTGATCCGCTTTTAAAATTGCTTTCCCCATATCTTTTTCTACTATTGTGACTAGTCGGGAGGTTTCATTTTGGTTTTTGGAGTGTTTTGGGACACTTAGTCCCTAAACGGGATCTTAAGCCTTAGGATTTGGACCATAGCTGGAACTGTGTGAAGGCGACTCCGGAATGGAGTTTCATTAGATCCGTTAAGTGATTTTGGACTTAGGGGCGTGTCCGGATTGTGTTCTGGAGGTCTGTAACTCATTTAGGCTTGAAATGGAGAAACGTCGAAGTTATGGAAATTTTGACCGGTAGTGGAATTTTAATATCGGGGTCGGATCCCGATTTCGAAAGTTGGAGTAGGCCCGTAGGGTTGAATATGACATGTGTGCAAAATTTGGGGTCAATCGGACGTGTTTTAGGTTGTTTCGGCATCAGTTATCGAATTTGGAAGTTTCAAATTCTTTAAGTTTGAATTGGAGGATGATTCGTGATTTTTGCATTGTTTGATGTGGTGACTAAGTTCGTATGGTGTTTTAGGATTGGTTGGTATGTTTGGTTGAGGTCCCGGGGGCCTCGGGTGTGTTTCGAATGCTTAACAGATTTAGTTTGGGATTTATGCAATTGCTGAAGCTGTTGCACCTGGTGTAATCGCACTTGCGCACTTTGGGCCGCAGGTGCGGAGCCATAGAAGTAGCCATGGAGCCACAAAAGCAGTTTTTTCCTTGTCCAACTGGGGCCACAGGTGCGGCAATTTGTCCCCAGAAGCGGTAGAGGACCGCAAGAGCGGGCTCGCAGGTGCGGTCTAGTGCTTGCAAATGCGGTCCCATCCTTTTTAAGTTGTCTTCGCACCTGCGATGAATTTTTCACAGGTGCGGAACCGCAAATGCGGACGAAGACCCGCATAAGCGGTTTCACTGGAAGAAAAAAGGGCTAAGTGCAAGGGATTGATTTCATTCTTCATTTTTGGACTTGAGAGTTCGGAATTTGGCGATTTTGCGAGGGATTTTCAGAGGAAGCTTTGGGATAATGATTCTAACTCATTTTTGGTTGTATTTCATTAATCTATAGTTGTTTTCTTCATTAAATTAAGGAAAATTGGAAAAAGTTCTTCAACTGAATTTTTGAGTTTTGATTGGGATTTAGACATCGGATTTGGATAATTTTGGTACGAGTGAACTCGTAAGTGAATGGGTATTCATATTTTGTGACTTTCACCCGACTTCGAGACGTGGGCCTGGGGAAACGTTTTAGGACGATTTTCCAATTTCTTGCTTTAGCTTTAATTTTAGTAGCTAGATTAGTTCCTTGTAGTTATATTTATGAAATGTAATTGATTTTAGCTATATTTGGGCCATTCAGAGTTGGATTTTCGTGGAAAGAGCATTGCAACAGATTGATTGAGCTTGGTTCGAGGTAGTCTCTTGCCTAACCTTGTGTGGGGGAACTCCCCTTAGGATTTTGTACTGTTTTGATATGTGAGCGTCATGTACGTAAGATGACGAGTATGTACACGGGCTAATTTTGGTAAAAATCCGGATTCTGCTAAGAAATAACCTGTTTTCCTTCTTATTTGAGTCATATCAGCATGTGTAGTATCCTATTAGATTAGAATAACATGTCAACTTTCCTTAATTGTTTATCTGAACTCCATGCAACATGTTTAGTGAATTTCCCTGCTTTTCCTTGACTTGTACTTAGTCTAATTGTAGGATTACGTGTTGTAGCTCTTGAATTCTATTGTTTGAGCTTTGTATTTACTTTTGGGACTAAGGAACGGCATTCCGGGAGATCCCCCTACATATTTACTTTGGGACTATGGAACGGTATTTCGAGGGATCGCCTTGTACCTTTACGCTTGGTACTACGAGACGGTATCTCAGGAGATCCCTGTTGTTATCTGTGTACCGAGCTATAAATTTCTGTGATTTCATTCTTTTTAAATTTCAATCTTTATTTTACTGCGATATTTCATTCTGTCTTGCTTTATTAATATATACCAGTAGGGCCCTGACCTAACCTCGCCATTACTCGACCGAGGTTAGGCTTGACACTTACTGGGTACCATTGTGGTGTACTCACGTCCTTTCCTGCACACGTGTGTGTAGATCCAAGTTCTTCCTCAGCCTCGTCCTTAGTTGCAGTCGCTGTTATTTATCAGAGACTTCAAGGTACATCTGCCTGCACCAGCATATCCTCGGAGTCCCCCTCTATCCCCTATGTTCATTCTTCTCTTATTTCTATAGACAGTGATGTATACAATAATTAGAACTTTGTAGAAGCTTTTGACTTACGGTGTTCCACGTTTTGGGAGTGTTATGTATATTTTGAGGGTTGATTATTGTATATGCCGAGCGGCATCTCAATTGCTTATTTAAATTATTGTTATTTTTAGTTGTTAAATTTCATGTTTTTATTTCATTTCCGCAAGTGTTAGGCTTACCTAGTCGTGCCGTCATGACGATTCACAGAGGGAGAATTTGGGTCATGACATTGAGTCAAAATATACTCACTAATATAGCCTATGCAGTTCATAAGCAAGATAAATAACAAGGGAAAAGACAAGTAATAGTGAAAGGATAATATAATAGAAATAACAAGCATGTTTCACAAATATAACAACCAAACCTTTATCAATCAAGCAAGTCTATGAGGAAGAAATTAAATCCGTAAAGCAACACAAGCCATATCCACACATTCATATAATAAAAGGAATATGTACAAGATATTAAATAAAATGTAATGAAAACACCCTTCGTGCATTTATCTCATCCTCACCAAGTATTTATGTGTGTCAAATCAAATGGCACAGCAACATCGTCGTGCATTTATCTCATCCTCACCAAACATATGTATAACAATAACAAACCAGGTATAAGACATTCAGCTAACAGAAACGATAAGGTAGAAGGAATAAATGTAAGGACAACAACCAAGGTAGAAGACATAGATGTAACAACAACAAATAAGGTAGAAGACATAACAAACAAGGTAAAAGGCATTTAGATGACAATAACAAACAAGGTAGAGGGCACGCGAATAACAGTAATAAACAAGATAGAAGGCATATAGATAACATTAACAAGAAATTTCGAAGGTGTTGATGTAACAACAACAAACAAGATAGAACGCAAAAGTGTAAATAACAACCCAGGTAAAAGGCATAAATGTATATGTGTTGGGAAGGATAACACAATATAATGCACGTATCTCATCCTCATCTGCACGAAAATAACCTTCGTTCCATGAACTCTCATCTTCACTTGCACAGAAACATCATTCATGCCAATATCATATCACTCTTCCTCACCAAGAACGTAAAAACCCCTCATGCAATAATAATAATGTCAAAAAGCATGAAAATACCTTCATGCATAAAATCAGTCTTCCTCACAAGCACAAAAATATCTTTCGTACAATATACTCTTCCTCACCAAATATATATAAAATGGTAACATGCAATGTGGAAAGCATAGATAACATTAAGAAGAGTTATTAAACATAATATTCACATGGGAGATAATCCTAACTTTTGCATCAATAGGCAAGTCAACATTTCAAGAACCATAATTTTCAAGTATATCAACAAAACATAAGCATACTCTTTAGAAATAATATGAAAACTCAAGTATAACAAGAATAATAGATATAGATATGTATTCATGATATAAAGTATGACCTCAACCAAATTTAGTAAGTTAACAACCTTAAGAATAGTCCATCCCATTAAATTAGGATATCATAAATTAATATATGATCTCTAGCATAGATATTTATGCTCATGTTATCATAGGAATCAAGTGAAGCATAAGTCAAGAAGAACACGCAATTCAACAAGGCATCAAGTAATCTAGAATCTACTCCGAGCATGTAACGACCTGACTGGTCATTTTGAGCCTTGAGGTGTCTTTAAGTGGAATGAGGTCTTGAATGGATTTATATTGTGTATTATGACTTGTGTTCATGGTCAAATTTGATTTTCGTATGTACCGGGATGTATTTGGATGAGTGATTCTCACTGTAGAAGCTTAAGTTGAATATATTGACCGAGGTTTGACTTTTGTGAAAATGACCCTAAAATGATATTTTCATGGTTTCATTAGGTTTGTATCGTGATTTTGGATTTAGGCATATGCCCGTAATCGAATTCGGAGTTCCACAAGTTGATTTGTGTTATTTTGCCAAAAATTGGCAACTTGAAGTTTAGAAGTTTGACCATACGTTGGCTTCATAACTATTGTGTTTGGATTTCTATTTTGGGACTTGAAATAGGTCCATTTTGTCACTTGAAATCTGTCTGCAAAGTTTGGCATCATTCCGAGTTTATTTGATAGGAATCAGACAAGCGGTTGCATTTTTAAAAGTTCTTAAGTTTCATTGTAGATTTCATGTGTGTTGGAGGTCTAATTCATGATTTCAGATGTTATTTTGATGGTTTGATCACGCGAGGGAGTTCATGTTATGTTTTTAGATTTGTATTGATGTTTGGTTTGGATTCCCGAGGGCTCGGGTGAGATTCAGACGCGTTCCGGAGAGTTCATAGAAGGTTCAATTTTTTTTAGTGTTTTTGATCTTGCATTTGTGAGAAATATGTCACATTTGCGATACTCACATTTGTGGGTTCTCCTTCTCTTTTGCGAAGTATACTGTGGCCTGTTCGCATTTGCAAACTCCCTATCGCATTTGCGGTAATGGCCTGGGCTGGGGAGGGATCGCTTTTGCGACCAAGTGGTCGCTTTTGCAAAATGCACACAGTTTTCATTTGAGAACAAGCGTCGCATTTGCAAAGACAGTGCGGTTGGTAGTTGCGAACCTCAGGTCGCATTTGCGACTGGGCATAAAACCTAAGGGATGGGATTTTAGTATCGTTTTCATATCTTTGACCCCTAGACTTGGTAGGATGCGATTTTGAAGAGGGATTTTAATCTACAATCATTGGGTAAATGATTTTGATCGATTTCCAACTATTTTACATGTTTATATAGGATATTTTACATTAAAATTATGAGAATCAAAGTGAAACTTTGAGAAACTTTGTCTATGTTTTGAAATATGAGAATTTGTGTTTTGAGAGTTGATTTGGACTTGGATTTTGAAACAAAACACATATGTAGACTCGTGGGATTATGGGTAGTCGGAATCTATCTAAGTTTTGACCGGGTGGGCCCAGTGTTGACTTTTGAGGAATTTTGCAAAGGTTGTAGCTTTATTTATTGAAATTAAAGGAAAATCTATTCTTGTGTATTGACTGAGGGCTTTTGAGATAAGTATCTTTCCTAACTTTATATGGTAGAACTACCCCGTAGGGATTGGCTTGTTTGGACTATTTGAACTACGTGAAAGATGTGTACTCGAGGTGACGAGTGTGTACACAACTTTATATTTAAAAATTTGACCAGTTTAGACTCTTAGGTTTCTTAATTGAAGTTGTTCCTTCGTGTTATATCCTCCATTGTTAGATTTACTCATACATGCTTTAATTGTAATTGTTGCCTCTTTATTGTCATGTTATCTCTCATAGTTGAATTATCCTCATTTGAAGTTATTGTTACATGTTGTCTCCTCTGTAGTTGATTATTCCCATTTGAAGTTATTGTACATGTTATCTCCATCGTAGTTGAGTATCCTTATTTGAAGTTATTGTTACATGTTATCTCTCTTATTATTGAACTACTCTTGAAGTCATTATTACTTGTTATGTATTTCATTGTCGAGCTAATTCTTCCGTTTCATTGTATTGTTATAATTCTTGTGTTGATTTACTCGTCGTACCCTTATGTTATTGTTGTACTCAGTGTTGTTGAACCATGGGCTATGTGTGGTTTTGGTATTGGAATTTTTGTTGTGGAAACATGGTGGTATATGGGCACATGGGGTGCGGGTTGTTATATTATGTTATTATGTTCTTGCCACATGTGGTATTTTTGAGAGGATTGTCGGGGTATTCGCACGTGAGTTGTCCGTGCTATTGTTGCTATTGATATTTGCACATGTGGCATAACAAGGCGATGTGGGTTTGCGCATGTGGCATAACAAGGTGGGATATTTTTCATGTGCGTGTGGCGAGACAAAGGGGGCTTTTACTTTATTATTATGCACGCGACGAGACAAGAGGGAGGGCTATGTCAGGGATGATTTGTGCAGATCCAGGTTCCTCGGAGGGTGTTGGTCATTAGATAGGTTATCGAGTAATGTTGTGTAGACTTCAAGGTATACTTTTCATTATGTTCGCATGCCTCAGAGTCTCCTTATGAAGTTTTACTTTGTACTATTTATTTCTATTCCGGAACAGTTGTACTTAGAGATTTTCTAGTGAATACAGTGGAGCTTATGACTTGTATTACTGATTTGGTATGTTGTATAACTACCTTGGGTTGTTGGCTTTGCCTAAAAATTTCTGGTTCATGTTTAATAATTAATTGGTTTAATCTGTTAATAGCTCACTATGTGTTAGGCTTACCTAGTCCTAGAGACCAGGTGTCATCACGACTCCTTAAGACGGATTTCAAGTAGTGAAAAGTTGGTATAAGAGATCTTGGTTCATAAGTGCTACCAGTCACAAGAAAATTTAGTAGAGTCTTGCTGATCGATACATAGATGTCTGTACTTATCTTCGAAAGGCTACACAACTATTAGGAAGCTTCACTTCTTTTATTTCTCCCGTGCGAGTTTATTATTTCAAAGTTTGAGCCTTTGCCATTCTATTCTCTCAAAGATGGTGAGAACACGAGTTGCAGTTCCTTATGATGCTACCCCCAGAGCAAATCAACAAATCATAGATTCCCCTCGTCTTGAAAGAACCATTTCCTGTTCTAGACTGCCTAGAAGCATTCTTCTTCCAGATATGCCTTATCTAAATCCGGCCATGCTAATTCTGGTTCCATATTCTTTGTCTCATGCAATACAAACTGCTCGACCAACAAAGTCGCATCAAATTCCATATAGGACCTCAAACGACTTGGTTTGTTCCATATAAGAAATAGCCCAAATATGACAATTTTGTAAAAAGTAACTCATCATCTTATGACTCCTTAAGTATGTTATGTTCTATCTCAACAAATTTATGAGTTTCTACATTACTTATTCCACCTGTCCATTATGCAGCAACTAAGCAAACTCAACAAAACTCAATCTGCACATGCAATACCACCTGTCATAACTGCCACAATCACATAGTGAGCTTCCACTCTAACAAATCCGATAGTAGAAAGTACCCCTGTAGAGATTTACCCTTCAGGATGGCGCATCCATATGATGCCTAGCACTAAATAAGCAAATTTGAGCCGTCGTAGAGAACACATCCTCAATAGTTCTGCTGGTGAAAACCCAAACTAATTCTACATCCTTATAAAGTAGTAACAAGCCTCCTATAAGCTATTAAGGACTCATCCTAACTTCCACTCATGGATACAAAAGTAATATCTAAACCAACAGTCTCAATTGCTAATATACACATGCAACCCATTATCAACCCAATTATCAAAATCCACATCTCAAAACTCTTTTTCCTTTATGCCCCTTCATCTGTGCTAGTCACTCTTGATCTGCTATAACCTCATGGAACCCAATGCATCGAATATACAAGTCCCCGAATCTCTAAAGTCCTTATTTAACTTGTTCATCACCCGAACGTGCAAAATAATGCCAACAACCTCTTGAGCCATACTCTTAAAACCAAGATCACCAAAGAGGATATATCACTACATCTAGGTAGATCACAACACCTCAAATACCATAAACCACGAGCTCTATCGGACACAAATCTTTCAAGTCATCTATCCAAGACACGTATAACCAGCTATCAAACCATCAACACCCTTCCAATGTCGACAACCAAAGAGATAGTTCCACACCTACAAAACTAATATATATACCTTGGAAGTGAAAAAGTCCTCATCCTAGTGACTCATACCTTACTACTTAGACACAAACACGAAGTTACACCTACAAACATCTAGAAATGTGCATTTCTACTAATCCTTCCATGTTAGGCAACTAAAATCTGAACTTCAACGGCTGACTATCATATAATTGTCGTATAGCTTAGTCGAATTGTCCATAGACCCTATCATCGAGCATCCTCTACAACATATTCCCCTTTTTGTAATAATGAAATCAATACTACTATACTTCTTAAGCAACTCGAATGATCTATGCTATCTCTAATCCCAATCCATCTTCTTGAAGGTGAACTGTGACCTTTGCAAAGAAATTCAAACCTTACACGACTCGCCACATCTATCCTGATGCCATATCTAAGCACAATCTCATGACCCAAAACCCATTGTAAGTCGTGATGGCGTCCAACTATCACTAGGCAAGCCAACAATTAATCAACATGTCAAAATGCTTTTCGAAATAATTAAAGAAATAAAGTGTGGAGATCGTTCCTTTTTATAGGAAATATAATTGTTATTATTATTTTAAATGTTTGATGAGGCCAAAATATAAATCAGGTAATCATAGCCAAATACAATCAAGAGCAAATTCTAAATGCCTAAAACCCGGCTTCACAAGTGCATGAGCATCTACTAAGGATTACAATACTAATACAACATATGTATGGAATATAAAATAGACATGATAGAATAAATGAATATGATGGTGTCACGCCCCAAAATCGAGGGACGCGACCGGCACTCAACCGGGTGACCCCAGTCCAGCGAACCTGATTTGCCTTTCCTATCCCACATGTTACCCCGTGATTTCAATATACATTATTCAAGTAAAATAGCCATTTATAACTTAAGCATAAACTTTCAACTTGAATTCATTTCTACTTTTTATCATTACTAACACATGATACCAAATACTTACAAAATACATACAACATTAACAACGTGGACCACGATTCCAAACCGTACACTTACTACCCAAAATACATATATACTTTCCCCACATTATGTCTACGGAGCCTCTACAAGTACAAAAGATTTATATACTACTTGCCGGCAATAAGGCCTCGGCTATACCTTACACTACACCATAAACTCAAAATAAGGTTACATGAGCCACACGTGGCCCCGGGAGGAAGTGGGGCTCACCAGGACAGCTGACGAAAAAGAGAGGAGGCACTACTGACGGTGGGCTGAATTACCTGCTGTAGAACCACCTACATTCATATAAGAAAATGTAGCGCCCCCGGCAAAAGAGACGTTAGTACTGTGGAATAGTACTAGTATGTATGAACAAACTTTATCCCAAGTACAATCAAACAATACACAAGTAAGAAACAATAATAGAACCAATCAATCAATGCACGTGGAAAAGAACAGCCAAATCATCAAGTTTCACAATCTCTCTTTTTACCCTTTCAACATTACCATATTAAGGAGTTTCCCCGATTTTCATTTCGATAGTGATAACAATCACAGTCCATCCTTATTGCCTCGGCCATCCTTGTTACCTCGGCCACCCTTATTCCCTCGGCCACCATTATTACCTCACACCATCAAGTTTCATAGACTTTCGTTTCAGTAGTAATAATGATCACATTCTATACTTATTACCTCGGCCTCCCTTATTCCCTCGGCCACCCTTATTACCCCGGCCACCCTTATTACCTCACATCTCATTATCTTTATTAGTTCGTTTTGCGGCGCGCAACCCGATCCCACCTGACAATCATATTTCGTAACAGCAAACACAAACAATCAAATCACAAGAATTCTTCCTTCCAAGGAACACAAGTTCATATCAACAATTCGCTATTTGAGCTCAAGTCACAATGACTCTCACCAAGCAGTAATTCATGTACACGATGTTACCATAATTGTTTAATTCATTTACATCATTTCACAATACTTTTTCTTTTCATTTCTTCCCACGCACGGCCTTTAGTAATATACTTTCCCACACTTGGGCACATAAAAAATCTTTCATTCATTACACATACTTTCTTATCGATACCCTCTAGCATTTACGAGCTTTGCACAAATGAAATAGGCATATCAAAACACTTTTCACAACCTCATATAGAACGGTAGCATGACAGTCAACTAGGACAATCAGAGAATAGAATCTTACATCTCAACACATTTGAACAATCAATTCACATATTTCCAAATAGGGTACACATGCCGTACACTTCGAACCCAACAAGAGAATTCTACGTAGGTTAAAGTTAGCCATACATACCTGGGGTCGACATTCCTTTTTAACTTTTACTCACAAATCACCGGACCTTCTAGCACCTTCAATCTAATTCACAATGCGGCACATTTAAACTTAGAATTAGGAATCATGAACATGTCTTGAACTCATTTGAACTTTATATCAAACAATAGGTGTTCCTTTAGATTAAATAACCCCTTTTTAGTGAAAGGTTAATCCAACCTATTTTCCTTTACTAGATTATCATAAATTGGGTACATGCATGCAAGATTCTTAACCCTATCTTTATGAACTATCCTGCACATGTTTCATTTTAACAAAAATCTGGAAATTAGGATTAATGAGGGAGAAGCTTACCCCTTAGAGTGAAGAAATTTGTGTTCTACTTGATTAGTTCCAAGCTTGAGTGA
>MDKI01005473.1:0-37442 GCA_005239505.1 Nicotiana paniculata
TATATATATATATATATATATATATATATATATATATATATATACAGACCCGCAAACCAAAATGGCAACTACGTGTGTGCCAGGAACTAGTGTCACAAGTCCTACGGGCATACTAATAGAATATACAAAACATAAGATACAATCCCACTGTCTGAAAGAAATAAACGGTAAATAAGCAAAACAAAACTCCATGGTGCTGCCAAGGATCGTCAGGAGAAGCAGCTCACCGTGAAGTCGGGTCCAACTAAGATCAAAATCGAGCTTAGGTCTGATAACCAGATGCACCAGCCTCAGAACCTATACAATTAAGTACAGAAGTGCAGCATGAGTACATAAACAAATATGTACCCAGTGAGTATCCCGCCTAACCTCGAAGAGGTAGTGATGAGAGTTAGACTTGACACTCACTAAGGTCCAACAAAATGATTAGCAAGATATAACATCAGTAACGGACATACAAGGATGATAAAAGCAGTAAAAATTTAAAATAACAGTAATTCAAATAAATACTGGAAGTAAATATACAATTTCTACCTCATTATTCTTTTCTTTCCTTTAAAATATATCTGAACACTCAAAATCCATAACAGAATTCTAAACAATTTAACATGCGCATACAGGATAAGGACAACCGGCCTAAGCCATCATAATGATCATATATGTGCACTACTGAGGGTCGAACGGCCTGAACCATAATATATATATCATTCAATCTCGCCGTGGCGTACGGCCCACTCCCTTGAGAGTGGGGGAAATAGCACTCTGCTCGCGGAATGTAAATTGCGAAGCGGTCACACGCACACACAATCCACACATTTATTCTTTATCAATTGCATTTCGTGAAAAATTCTTTAAAATTACTTAAATTCCATGTTCCCAGGGAAACAAGCTGCATGTAACATTAATTCACTAAGCATATAGTTCATTTCAAGGAGAACATAAGGCATGGTATAGGCCTAACTACCCGGACATAACAATAGTATTCGCTACGTACGGACTCTCATCACTTTCCGCGTACGTCGCCCCCACAAACATTAGCACATAGTCATTTAAAGCACCTAGGGGGATAGTTCCCCCTTACAATGTTAGAAATTAGACTCACCTCGTGTCGAATCTACTCCCCGGACCAAGAACGCGCCCGAAACTCCGAACTCTACACCCGAGGACTCGAAACTAGCCAAATGTTATACAAATTAATCAATTTATGCTAAAAGTATGGAAATCCTCCTACTACTAAGTCAAATTCTCCATTCTTGAAGAAATCCTAAAATCCAACCCTGGGCCCGCATGTTCGGATTCCAAAAATACATTTTTAAGGAAACACTCACCCATAGCCTAAGGATCATTAATACATGATTTTTACTTGATTTCATAGCTAATTGATGGGTAATTTTCTAAATTCTCGAAGGCCATAGGTTACCACCCAAATTCCTAAATTTTCCACTAATTAAGTAGTTAAATCCTACTAAGAATGCATGCATTAACCACTTTAAGATAGAATTTACTTACCTATCAGAGGTTGGGTCATTAAGCCATTTTCCCAAGCTCTCAAGGTGTTCTAATGGAGGAAGAAATGAAGAAATAATGAAGAATCCCGTATTTAAGAAACACACTGTCTGACAGTGTTTCCACACCTACGGCTCGAGGACCGCACCTGCGGTCTCGCACCTGCAGTCGCGCACCTGCGAGCAAAGGCTCGCACCTGCGGAAATGGACGAGGAAGCCTGGGCCCGGACCTGCGGAGGGGAGACCGCACCTGCGGAGGGGAGACCGCACCTGCGGCTCCGCTCCTGCGGAACTTTGTCCGCAGCTGCGAGAAATGGACTGCCCGTTGGGGGTCGCACTTGTGAGGCTGGGACCGCAGGAGCGGTCCCGCACCTGCGACTGGGCAACCGCACCTGCGGATCACACCAGAACAAGCGCACCAACAGCTATTTCAGCTGGTTTTTGGCCTCGTGTGGTGTCCGGGAGGCACCTGGGCCCACCCGATCCCCCGTCCAAATATACCACCAAGTCCTAAATAATAATACGGACACGCTCGAGCCTTCGGAACACAAAAACAATGCAAAAACTCAAAATCACACCTCCAAACCCCTTGAACCAAACTTAGGAACTTTAAGTTTTCTTGACTTCGCTAACAACGCGCCGAACCGACCTATACTACTCGGAATGACACCAAATTTTGCAGGCAAGTCATAAATGACATAACGGAACTATTCCTGGTCTCGAAATTCCGTTGGGACCTCGATATCACAAAAGCACGTCCCAAACCACAATAGAAACTTAAGGGACTTCTAATTTTAATATTGGGCGCCGAAACGCTCCCGGGTCATCAGAACCCATTCCAAACAAACGCCCATGTCCGAAATCATCATACGAAGCTACCTGAATCGTCGAAACTCGATTCCGGGGTTGTTTACCCAAAATGTTGACCGAAGTCAAACTTGGCCTTGAAGGCCAACCTTAAGGAACCAAGTGTTCCTATAGCACTCTAAACACTCCCGAATCCCGGACCACCCACCCCCGCAAGTCATAAATCACAATAAGCCACTATGGGAAGTTTTATTTAGGGGAACGGGGTTCGATAACGCAAAACGACCAGTCGGGTCGTTATAAAATGTTGTTTAGCTCATTGATTTAGTGAAGAGTTTGGGAAAATCCTACTGGGAAGTAGGTCGTGATTTTTAGACCTTTTGAGCCAGGTGTTTTTCACGTAAAATTTTTGTGTTTCTTTATATTTTGCAACTATTATTCCGCAAACTGTAGGAGCTGGAACACATAGAAGAACCTGGTCCTTCTATAACTACTGCACACAAAAATTATTCACTACACAAATCACCCCCCTCTTGTGTGGTATTGACATAGATAAATAACAAATTATATATTTGAGCTCGTGGTGTTATGTGTAAAGTTTCAAAAAATTTTGGAATTCGGGCACGTGGACCCAAGGGTTGCTTTATCGACTTTTCGAGCGGAATTGGGAATTTGTCTAAATTGATTTATTATGAGTATTAGAGTATATTTTTATTGGTTTGCACATTGTTTGACTAGTTTTGGAGAGACGGGCATCGGTTTGAGGCATTAGAGGGCTTTGGAGCCTGGAACTTCGGAGCGAAGTAAGTTTCCTGTCTAACTCTGTGAGGGGAAACTACCCCTAGGTGTTGTAATTGTTATTTGCTACTTGTTGTGGGGGGATACATACACATGAGGTGATGAGAGTCTGTACATAGCTAATTTCATGTCATTGTCCAGGTAGACTTAGTTTCACACCATGCTATACTTGTATTATAGGGGTTATCCTTGCCCGTTTAATTCCATTATTTCACATTACGACTTGAGACTAGAGATGCATAGAGTGATAGACTCGCTATTATAGGGATTTGATGAGTTTCATTATTTGCGCGGAATAATGGTGTTCCTCTTATGGATTTCTCACGTGCCATGCGTTTTTATTGAAAGTTTTTCCTTAACAATGATTATAACTCATATGTTTATTCGTGAGTGGGGGTCAAGGACCCATTTAAGCTTCTTATTCTAATGGGATCGGGCCATTCACCCCACAATGATTTATGTACCACACTCTCATGGGAATGGGCCATTCGCCTTGGCAGTTCAATAGATGCATTTATGGTTCATGTTGTTCGACCCTCGGCAGTGCACAAATTATGATGGGATCAGGCCGTACGCCTTGGCATTTCTATAAAATATCCTCATGAAATCTTGCGTAACATTTGGCAAGAAGCCAGCGTATCTGTGAGTTTTTCCTAATTTGAATTATGACAACCTATTATGTGAGGTCCATTATACGTAAATATATATGCTCCGGTTGAGGAGGAAATTGCTAATTGAGGGTTCGAGTTTATTGTAAAGAGGAGAATTGTACCTCGTATTTTTACTTATTTATTTTGTTCATTTACTCTGCTCTCCTATTTGTTCACCTCTTTATTGTACCTGATATTATTGCAGTATTAATTGTCGATGTCGACCCCTCGTCACTACTCCTCCGGGATTAGGCTAGATACTTACTGGGTACACTGTGATTTACGTACTTATACTACACTTGCTGCACATTTTTGTGCAGGTACATTTATATTTTTCCTGTCTAAATTGTACTCGGAAAGATGTTGTATTTTATTTTACTTCCTAGTTGGTGCTCATGCACTTGTGACATCGGGTTTTGGGGTGCTTACAGATTATTCATTGATGTAGTTGCGAATAATATTTTTCATTCACTTTGTAAATCCCATTTCGTACTATGTAATTGATGAAAATTATGATTCCAAATACTAATATGAGTAATTAAGATAATCATTTAATGTTGGCTTGCCTGACAACGGTGCTAGGAGCCATCACTACCTTTAATGATTTTTGGGTCGTGACACAAGTCCTTTGGGAGAAGTGTGGACTTCATAGTCACATGTAGTCAAGGTGTTGGCCCCAAAGTGATCTTTTCTTGTACTAACATACCCTTTCTTGAGGGGTACCTTGAAGTGAACAAGTACAGCCGTGAGAATGAAACCATAAGGTATGGCATGGGTTTTGGTAACAGTTCGAACCTTATCAAGAAGCTAGATGATGAAACAAGGCCAAATGATCTGTCTCCCACTACCCAGGCTTTTCATAAGGACCAAGTCCATGAAGGTGGCAATGTGCCTTCTATCCTGCCTGGGCAACACAACCTTGTTAACAAATTCAAACAGTACTTAGTGGGCAGGCCTCATCTCATTTTTGTAAACGGCCTTGGGCTGAAGCTCTTCCTCATTGTCAGCAATCTTCCTTGTAATGGAAAGTGAGGTGGGGAGATTTTCTAGTCTTGGCCATTTTAACTTTTTGTAATCATTGTAACCTTCAGCAGGTACTCCCAGAATCTCTCCCAATTCCTTGTCGTCAAAGCTCACAGTCACCCCCTTCACCACACTGGTGACTCTACCTTTTTTTATCTCATAATTTTTTATGAACTCCATAATCTCAGTTCTGGCAAGCTTTCCATCCATCTGAAGGACCATGTCCTTCTAATCCTGCAGTTGTATTTTTCCATCAGCATCATCATGCCTTCCTCCTTCAAGTCCCTGAGGATTTTACCCTTCAAGATGGTTCTTTTCCAAAACTTAACCATCTTTTCCTTCTCTACATTAGATTACTCTTCTTCTTCTTCACTTTCTTCTTCGTGCACAACTTTCACTTTTCTAGATTTCATGGAAGACCTGGCTTTTTTTTCAAGGTAGAAGGCTCTAACAGACTTTGTCTTTGAAGGAGACCTCTATTTGGAAGTCTTTCTTGTCTTTGCCTTTGGAGTCACAACCTCCACCTCTTCTGCCTCCTCTTTATCATGAAGGACCAGGTTCATCTCCTTAATTTCAATTGCCTCAACATGCTCACTCATTTTATTCTTTCCATTTGCAACAACTCTTCTTTTACTCTCTTCCACAACCTTTTCAAGTTCAGCCTCACTCCGCTTATTCTGTCTTCTTGTAGCTCTTCCTCTTGTAGGAAGAGTCTCTACAGGGATAGAATAGGTAACCTCTCTTCTTGTTTTCCCTAGCAGTTCCATGGATTTTAACTCCTGAACTTTTCTTCCTTTTTAGATTATAACTGTAGACACTCGTTTCAACAAGTCTTCCAGGGGTTCTTGCACAAATGGAGCAGGATCTTGAAATCTCTTCCTTAACCTAACCAACCCCTCAGCAGCACTTGTATCTCCAGACCCACTACCCTCGTTTTCTCTCAAATTTTCTTCCTCCTCAACAACATCCTCACTCCACAACACCATAGCTCTAGTCTCCTCGGTCAAGTTAGCAGGAGTAAGAGAAGATTCAACCACTCCTTGTTTTCTCTTTCCCTTCATATCACCTTGATCAACCTCACTCTCTTTTTCTCTTTTCATTTTATCTTTACCACCAATTTTCCCGGATTCAATGGTTTCCACCCAGCCATAGTTCCCACCAAAACAAACATATTCTCTATATTCTCAGCAACCTCAGATTTTTTTGGATGTAATCTTAGGACCAAATGTTACCTGCTCTGTTTCAGATGAAACAATTTCTTCTCCCCTAGTTGCAGACTTAAATGATTTTTCATATTTCTGGGGTTCTTCTGCCGACTTGCTTTTAACTACTCATTAATTTTCTTGATTTGTTCTCTTCCAGCGACTACCTTACGAGCAATCATCTTGAACCTTCCTTTATTAGATGTGGGTGTGGTTGAAGGTGTGATATATGGTGTGGGTGTGGGTGTGGGTGTGGTTGAAGGTGTGATAGATGGTTTGGGTGTAGTTTCCTTGGGTGGTGATGAGGGATTCTCAAAAGGGGTCGCCATTGTTGTGTTTGCATATGTGTGTAGAGAAGATGAGAGAAGATAGGGAGTGGTATTTGACGGAGGGGAAGTTTAGAAATAAAGAAGAAATGGGTAAGTCCAAATAAAATTTAAAGAGGGAGAGTTTAATTGGGTAACAACAGCTTTTCCAGAAGCTCAGAAGTCTAATCAAACTGGGAGTCAGTTTGAAAAGATGTTGGAGACTCTCTCTCTAGAATCTAGGCACTTATTGTGTTGTGGACTCTCCTTGGATGAAATTGGTTCTTTTTGTAACAGATAAGCTCGAGGGAGGTTAGGATTAAATGAGACTCTCCTTTTGATCATGATCCAAATACAATTATTTCAAAATATGCAGAGTGGAGAGTACATACCATGTAATCTTGATGAACCAGGTTCTTCACTAGAATTCTCTTGTGTAAATCTGAATTTTTCGAGGAAATAAAGATACTATCATTAGAGATTAATGAGACATTTTAGCACATGGAACAATAATATACTAGTGAAAGTATGATACTGAGCAAAATCTAATCTAATTATGTTTAGAAATTCAAAAATTGTCTAACCAATTTTTGAGTTAGAACTGGTTCCTTTTAGGTGATCTTAATCATCCCTAATCTAATCTAATTAGCTATTTGTTTGTTAGTAGCACAAAATTCTACAGCAATCAAACCTTTTCATAGTTGTCCCTCATAAAGTGATTCCTAACATCTATGTGCTTAGTTCTTTTGTGATGAACCAGGTTCTTGGTCATACTAATTAAACTAGTTTATCACAAAAGATGGGGATACAACCTACATCAATTCAAAAATCTATTAACTGTTATTTGATCCACAACAATTGAGCACAACATGAAGCATCAACAACATACTCAGCTTCAGCATTAGATAAAGCCACAAAATTTTTCTTTTTGGTGGCCCAAGACACAATACATGAGCCAAGAAAGTGTGTGGTGCTCTTTATATCCACAAGAAAACATGCACAATCAGCATTAGCGTATCCCACTAAGTTGATATTACTATCTTTTATATACCATAGACAAAGGTCAGTGGTGCCTTTTAGGTATCTCAAGATCCTCTTGACAACAGTCAAGTGAGACTCCTTTGGATTTGCCTAAAATCTACCACAAAGGCCTACACTGAGAGCAATGTCATGTCTACTAGCAATGAGATGTAACAAATAGACAATCATTCCCTTATACAAATTCTGATCAACAGATGAACCATGTTCATCTATATCCAATTTTGTGGCTATTGCTATAGGAGTGTCAATGTCTTTGGAGTATTCCATTTTAAACCTTTTAAGAAACTCTTCACATACTTCTTCTGATGGATCATAGTTCCATTTGAACTTTGTTTAATTTATAAGCCTAAAAAAAGTTAATCACACCCATCATACTCATTTCAAATTCACTCCCTATTAGTTTAGCAAATTCTTTACTTAACTTATCAATAGTTGCTCCAAAGATTATATCATCAATATATATCTGAACTATCAAGAGATCTTTACCTTTTTCTTTCAAGAACAAAGTATTGTCAATTTTACCTCTCTTATAGCCATGCTCAAGCAAGAACTTTGACATATAACATGATCGTGGAGCTTCTTGAGCCCATAAAGTTCCTTGTCAAGTTTGTACACATGATCAGGACATTCCTTGCTTTCAAAGCCCGCAGGTTTCTTGGCAAACACTTTTTCCTTTAGATAGCCATTGAGAAAGGTACTCTTGACATCCATCTGATGCAGAGTGAATTCCATGTCAGCAACAAAGGCTATAAGGAGTCTAATTACTTCCAATCTTGCAACTAGAGCAAAGGTCTCATCATAGTTTATGCCCTCCTCTTGACTATATCCTTGAACCATCAATCTTGCCTTGTTCCTTCTAACTGTTCCATCTTCGTCAAGTTTGTTTCTGAAGACCCATTTTGTGCCAATTACTGATCTGTCCTTGGGTCTTGGTTCCAGATGCCAAACTTGACTTCTCTCAAATTGGTTGATTTTATCTTGCATTGCATTCACCCAGTCTATATTCTGCAAAGCCTCAACAACATTTTTAGGTTCAATAAGAGATAAATAGGCATCAAAAGCATAAAGATTTTTCAAAGAAGATCAGGTTTTGATTCTAGAGGTTGGATCACTGATTATGTTCTCAATCAGATGAGAACTTTGATACTTGTAGGGTTTCACAACCAGCTGGTTTCCTCTAGATGTTCCTTCAATATTTTATTGATGAGGTTCAAGTTCATGGACAAGTTCCATCGAGGTATGAGGATCTGCTCCTCTTTGTTCATTTCCCCCCGTCAGGTTTCCTTGGGTGGAAGGACCTATTCCATCACCTGTTCCTTCATCTGGTGCAGCTTCAGTCTGGGCGGTGGTTTCATTTGAGTTTCTTACCAGCCCAATTGCTTCATCATCATGTTCCTGCCTCTTAGAAAGAATGTTAGTTTTACCAAAAACAATATGTACACTTTCTTCTACACACATAGTTCTTTTGTTATAAATCTTATAAGCTTTACTATGTAAAGAATATCCCAAGAATACTCCCTCATCATTTTTGGGTTCAAACTCACCTAGGGAGTCTTTACCATTATTGTGCACAAAGCACTTGCATCCAAATGCCCTAAGATGGGATATATTTGGCGTTCCCCTTTAAGTAACTCATAGGGAGTCTTCCCAACAAGTGGTCTAGTCATGCACTTATTTATGATGTAGCAAATAGAGTTCACAACTTCTGCTCAGAAGTTATGAGGCAGTTTACTAGAAAGAAGCATAGTCCTAGCCATTTCCTCCAATGTCCTATTCTTTATTTCAACTACTCAATTTTTTTGTGGAGTCCTAGGAACATAAAGTTATGATTTATGCCATGCTCATCACAAAATTCAGCAAATTTAGCATTCTAAAATTCAGTGTCATGATCAGACCTAATTGATGCAAGTTGATTACCTAGTTGTTTCTTAGTTTTCTAATAAAGGAAGTGAACATATCAAATGCTTCATCTTTAGATGTTAAAAACAATATCCAAGTAAACCTAGATTAATCATCAACAAGCACCATAACATATCTCTTACCACTTCTACTCAATGTTCTCATTGGTCCACAAAGATCCATATGGACCAACTCCATCGTCCTGGTAGTGCTTACAATTTTCTTGCTTTTGAAAGAGGATCTTACCTGCTTCCTCCTTGCAAAATACTCACAAACTTTATCTTCCTTGAACTTAATGTTAGGCAGGCATATAACCAAGTCCTTGGAGACTAGTTTGTTGAGTTGACTTAGACTAGCATGTCCAAGTCTCTTGTTCCACATAAGGGGATAAGTTTTCAACAAGCTTAAGCAAGTGAGTTCATTATCTGAAGTGTGGACAGATCCAAAACATATACGTTAACTCTTTTTCCCTGCAAAGCTATCTTGTCGGAGGTAAGATTAATCACAAAGCATTTTGTAGAGGTGAAGGATACCATGTTAACTCTATCACACAATTGTAATACACTTATTAAACTGTACTTCAGCCCATCTATCAATTATACATTCTCAATAGAGTGAGAATCAAACTTACCAACCTTTCTAACTTGTTACACCCCATGTTTTTGTACGCGAAAGCACGTCGTAAGTCAATTGATGTAAGCTCGAAAATGAGATCATCTTTGAAAGTCTATAAATTTATTTAATATTGTTACACCCCGTACTTGAGACGTCACTGTCATTATAGGATTATCTAATGTAAACTCAAAAAGGACGAAATCCTTCTACAAGGATAAGAAAGGTTTATCGAAGTCTTAAGTAAGTTAAGATAAATACGAGACTTGTTAATCATGATATAAATTAGGATAAAGTCATTATATGACTATATATGATGTTTGGATATGAAGTATAAAGTGTGGGTAAAACCGTATTTAAGTTGTGAAAAAATGACTAAGGATTTGCCTTGTAATGAAGCGTTTTGAGGATTATATTTCATGTGTTATATGAGGTCTTTTTGGGATATATCATATAAATAAATGAAGCTCTTGGAACCTAGTTTCCAACGGTCCAAACCATTTATTCATACGACATTGGAGTAGAGAAATATGAATTTTTGAAATAGGGTCACCAAGTCACATCGCCGCACTTCGGAGAAACTGGTAGGTTTATAGGCCAGGTTACGAAGCCATTTTCTCCCAAACTATTGAGAGTTACATGGATATATTTATATGTAATTAAATACCTATGTGTCTAGTTTCTAAATCAGCAAATCATTTATCAATACGATGTCGGATTAGTGAGATACAAGCTTCCGAAGTTGCACCGCTCAAGCTGCCAAGCAGGCAGCTTACCCACCTGCTTGGAGAATTGAGGCGGTGGGCTTATAAGTTATCTTCTACCTTGTATATCTCGTAATTATACATATAAAACTTTCACCAAAAAACTCTCAAGTATCTCTAAGAACTGGTCCAAGATGCCAAGAACCAAACAAAAGCGAAATCAACTCAAATTATCATCAAAGGTGTTAAAGACTACAAGAGAATGCTTTTATGATATTGTGTGATTGAGGGCTATTGTGAGCTAAGTTGAGATAGGGTTTCGAGTTGTAGATATTTTCCAGGATATGTATAACATCTTCTTGATTGTGCCTAAGGCTAATCTTGTGTTGGTTCTATTGTTTGAGTGAAAACCCATAACATAGCACTTGGAAGAACATGGGATATGGTTGTGTTTTTGGTTGGGCTGTTTTGTGGATAAATACATGGTTTGTGGTGGCTGAAAATTATGAGAGATAATTTGATAATGCTGATGTTGTTAATATTTTCTAGGTGTTAATTAAGTTGATTGAAAAAGAAAAGATGAAAAACAAGTTATTGACGGTAAAAATTAAGGTGGTAGACGTATGGGGCTGTTTTGCAAGGCATTTTGTGGATGTTTAAAACTAGAAATAATATGGCACATATAAGTATGATGTTCTGAAGGTTGTAAGCTAATTTATGGAATAAGAGTTAGATTCAATTTATATCTTGTTATGAGTAAAAATGAGTTTGCCACTCAATATGATTGTTAAGATAATCGGAGAAACTCATATTGGATTATATTGTTGTTGTTGCTATTGTTGGTTATAGTTATTGTTGTTGGGTTTTGATGATCCTTAGTGGTCTTTGGGATGTATTAAAAATAGGGGAGTTGCTTCTCGATTTTCCTTAAGACGTACGACTAGCCAAATACGATGGTACGACATTATATGTTAATGGCAATATCATTTCACTTGTCGTAGATGCAAGAAGTTTTGTTGAGCTTGGTTGAGTAATAAGGAAGAGATCATACATGTATGTTAAGGCTAAACCTTTACTTCATTTTGGCATGATCCAGTAACTACATGAGTTTGATAACGAGGCATAAAGAGAAGTTCGTATTTCTAAACTTATGTACATTATCCTAGTTTATAAATTACATCATTCTCCCTTATCGGGACTTCATATTCAGTTTAGTTTTGTCTTATGTCAGCTAAGAGAGCAGAGAGTCCATATATATACACTATTACAGTATTTTCACCACTATCGAGCTATAATCGATGGGCAGGCCCCTATTGGGCAACCTCCGACCAGATGGTATATTATATACCGAGCCTATTATGGTCTAGCGCCTATGAGCGAGCCCAGAATGGTCGAGATACAGAGCCTAGTATGGCCGAGCGCCTATGAGCTAGCCTACTACGGCATAGTAGTTACACATACCGAGCCTTATAAGTCCAAATAGTTATTTTACTTACTATATTGAGAGAGTTGAGTCAGTATCAGAGGTAAGCATATCTTCAGATTATCTTTGACTCCTATTTACTTTCAATTATTATTTTATCAATTCAGTTTCAGCTTTTAGTTATTTTGTTGCCTTACGTATTCGATATATTATTTCGTATTGACGTCCCTTTTACTGGGGACGCTGCATTTCATGCATACAGGTCCTGATAGATAGTTGGACAACCCTCCCAGCCGACAGAGTCAAACATCAGCTTGGTTGGTAAGCTCCCCTTTCTAGGAGCTACTAGGTAGACCTTGGAGTCCATTTTATATATACAGGTTTGATGGGTAGGTCGAGGCCCTGTCCCGACCATGATACAGTTCAATTATCTCTAGAGGCTTGTAGACGAGTCTTGTATATGTTGTATATAATTAGATTTTCACGGCGGCTTTGTCAGCCTGCACATTTATGTATATCAGCTTTTCGGTATGTTTATCCCTCATATGAGAGAAACGTTATTTTCAGATGATTCAGAATGTGGCCCCATCGACCTAAGTTAAGGGTTACCTCTCTAGAGTTCATAGTTACAGAGTGGTACGCTCGGGCCGAGTATGGCACCGGGTGCCCGCCGCGGCCCATCGATTTGGGTCGTGACAAAAGTTGTATCAGAGCGGTTATGTCCTTGGGAGTCTACAAGCCGTGTCTAGTAGAGTCTTGTTTATGGGTGTGTTGTGCACCACACTTATAAGCAGGAGGCTACAAGGCATTTAGGACAGTTACTCTTTCTTCTTACTCTAGATCGTGTGGTAGTGCTCAGTTGTAAGAATTCGAACTCTTAAATTCTATTTTATTTGTAATACAACGATACCTACATCCAGAATGACAATTGGTAAGAGATTAAATGTGGTTGTGGAAGAGTTGAGTCAGAGGAACTCGATTTAGCATCATGTTTATGCTGAGTAAATGTGAGGTATTCAGCAGATCATGGGTGTACTAAGATGTGTAAGTTTCTTGATAAGGATCCCTAAAGCAAGAATACATATCCATTCGTATAGTAAAAAGGATTAAGAGAATCAAAAAGTAGACACAAGTTTCAGCAAGTAAAAGAATCAAGGTGAAGAGGGGTACGAGGTTCCCAGTTAATGAAGATTAACAATATTTACAATTGAACCAGAGAAATTTAAGCATTCTGAGTTACTCGCAACACTAACAGAGATATATACAATTAGCCACACCCATCTCAATTATTCTCTATGGGAGCTGACAGATATAGTTTAAGAGAAGGATGGGATATCAGGATCAAGCTGGGGTTAGAGTAACCCAAAATTGTGGATGGATTGTTAGCATTAGTTGATATTTCCGAAGGATAATGCAAATGTGGTAATAAATATCCTTATGAGATACCCAGATGGTGACCTCTATAATAGTACAATCACATATGAATACTAGAATATTCAGAAATTTCAGAAGATAGGCAGTGGGATCCTAGAAGGGATAAATATTTATCTTAGTATGAATCTAGCCCCGAGTAAAAAAAAATAAAAAAAAGGGGAGAATGTTGGGCATTCCGTAGAGCCAGTGAGATGAATCAAGGGGAGCTAAAAGTGAAAGAACATTTTGCTAAAGTTTCAGAATAAATTAATAGACAAAAATATTAGCCGAAGAATAATAAAAGAGTGAATGAAGCATTATGATTAAGATGTGATAAATGGATGATAACGGTAAATCAAAATATGGCACGGTGCCAGAGTCTACAGTTAAGTGAAGGAAAAGACAAGAGGTGACAGGCCTTGAGGCAATAAAAGAGTATAAGCCATAAAGTCATATCCCCATTTCGAAAAATGAGTTGGTGACTCCAACGTGATTACTAGAAGGAAAATTTAGACCCCTAGAGTAATAGAAATCAGTATGGGATAGTGAACAAGATATATGAACATGAATTAAGGATCGGAAGATTTGATAATAGTCGACATCGTAAGAATTTCAGAGATCGCGTTCCAGCAATAATAGATTAGACAACAAAAGAATGACCTTTAAAGTTCATCCAGGAAGACACTTTTAAAGAAAGCACGATGAGCAGAGTTAAGCTTAAGGGACTACGTGTGCCAGTTACACTAAGTGTCACCCTTGTATGTAAGAATTCAATCATCCCTGATATATAAGGGATACCGCAAGGCGAGTAAGATGCCAGTGAAGATGTGAAAAGAAAAAAAAATGCCAAAGATGAAGAGGTAACTATGGAATAGTAAAGGAAGAATGTGGTAAAAAGGTAAATGAAACGAGATTGCATTTATTTAAATCCTACAGATATGCTACGATTCCAGAACATTATGCAAGCATGACGTCGGGGAGAGAAAGTAAGGGTTTCCCCCAGATGTTATTGATTAATAAGGAGCCAGTGTGAGAGGTAAGTTAATACAAAGGATATAACCCAATAGATATTACATGGAATATAGATATGAGAATGGACCAACGAGTAGTTAGAAGTTGATTCAGGAAGAGTCTAGTTATGGTTAGACAAGAGGATACAAATAAATCAACAGATCGTGCAAGATAAATGTATTGAACCCACCATATGGAATTTAGTTTCGCAGATAGGAGATCTCAATTGTTGAAAAGAAAATTCAGATAGGAGTTGGGATAATTAAAGATATCGTATAAGTGTTACGAAAATAAGAGAGAGTTCCACTAAGGAGACAATCAAAATTTGAGTTTAGAAGTAACCCTACGAGCATTAGGGAACGGAGGTATGTAACTAAGGACATTTGTAGGCGAGTAAGAACATCGCAAATTCCTTCAAGTATACAATATAACAAACTCGCAACTTAACAAGAGCCATAAGGTCTCCTTAAATACTACACAGAAAGACTAGCTGTGGAAAAAGGGAAAAAGGCTTGAACTTAAGCATAATGACATAATGAAGAAATGGTCCTGTAAAAATAGTCTCACTACAATATTATATACACTCCATAAGAAAGTGGCACCATCATGGCTAATGAACAGAAATTAAGATAATCAAAGGTGATATTGAGATCATATGAGTTAGGGGAAATTCCAGTATTCGTGGGCAACAAGATTGGCCAAGTATTCATGTAACAAGTGGCAGAATGACGAGGAAAATTCATTTCTTACATTTAAAGATAACTGAGAAGGCACGAAAGGAAATCTATGGTGCTAGCAATTTAAAGGAAGATTTCGAGTAGTATAAATAGATATGTGTAGATCGCAAGCTAATGTATGGTAGAGCGACAAGGTTTTAGGTAGACAGGGGTAAGGATAAGAAAATGTGAGTTAGAAGGTGACGAGAATAGGTAATTCATCGGGATTAAACCCATCACAACAAGAGAGCTAATGATTTCCATAAGTTATAAAAAGCTCAGTATAGCATGAGTGAACTCAGAGGAGT
Source organism: Nicotiana paniculata (assembly GCA_005239505.1). NCBI lineage: Eukaryota > Viridiplantae > Streptophyta > Magnoliopsida > Solanales > Solanaceae > Nicotiana > Nicotiana paniculata. The sequence goes on from MDKI01005473.1 coordinate 15,419, forward strand.
TTAAGACTAGGAGAATTTAGAAGAGATGGAATGCTGCCCTAGTGGTCGAATAATGGTGTAATTATGATAGATAAGAGGATGACATTTAGGCCTTTGATTGGTAATGATTCAAAGAAAAGGGATTTCATCAATTGTACAGGATTAAAATACCCCCGTAAGGTGAATCACATTGGGATGCTACACAATATGGTTATTGAAGTATTGTATCACCCCTGGGTGGACCAGGAAAAATCACTTCTGATGTTCTCTGATGAGACGTGAGCCCTAGTGACAATGTATTATGTAAGAGGTCTCAAGTTGTTAATGGTAGATATAGATCAACATTAAGGTGAATCAACAATAGATGGATAAAAATTCCAAAGTATGAGAGTAGGTTATGATGACGTACTTTAGATGAACAGTGATAAGGAAGCATTAAAGAACTTAGATTTATATATATGGGATAAGCAGTGAGAGAGTAACCTGGAGTTGGGTGGCATACCTCGATAATAATAAATCGAAGTAAGTGTTATGGTACAGTATGACCTACTTAGATGCACTAAAGCCATAAGGACAGATAGCCAATGCTAGGAAACAAAATATAGCAATAGTCGTAAGTTCGGCAAAGTACCAAGCAAAGAACTTCAGTACACTTATATTTGCTGCGAGGGACATCTTGTCATAGTTATGTATATTCTCACAAAGTGAGGCCAAGAATTTGGCAAAAAGCTAGAAAACAAAAAGAGAGAATATTCGCACATAAGAGGACAGAGTCATACAAGCTGCATCACAAAAGGTAGTCAAAGTTACGAGATTGGAAGAATTCGGATCACAAGTCGTGATGTGAGAAGAGGCCTAAAGGAGGGAATGCCCTGGTCCTTGAATTTATTCATCGAAAAATTTTGTAGATGGTAAGGACAATACTAAAGTATTCACAAGATCTATAGCTTATGAGACCTATAAGCACATTAGTAAACCTTCGAGGACGAATGTTCCAAGAGGGGGAATGATGTTACACCCCATGTTTTTGTACGCGAAAGTACATCGTAAGTCAATTGATGTAAGCTCGGAAATGAAACCCTATTTGAAAGTATATAAAGTGATTTAATGTTTTTACACCTCGTACTTCATACATCACTGTCATTATAGGATTAACTAATGTAAACTCAAAAAGTATGAAATCCTTCTACAAGGATAAGAAAAGTTCACCGAAGTCTTAAGTAAGTTAAGATAAATATGATACTTGTTAATCATGATTTAAATGAGCTTAAATTTCATGATATGACTATATATGATGCTTGGATATGAATTATAAAGTTCGGAAAAAATCGGATTTAAGTTGCGGAAAAACCGTCTAAGGATTTGCCTTGTAATGAAGCGTTTTGAGGATTACATTTCATATGTTATATGAGGTCTTTTTGGGACATATCATATACAAAAATGAAGGTCTTGGAACCTAGTTTCCAAAGGTCCAAGATATTTATTCATACGACATTGGAGTAGAGAAATATGAATTTTTAAAATAGGGTCACCAAGTCACATCGCCGCACTTCGGAGAAACTGGCAGGTTTATAGGCCAGGTTGCGAAGCAGTTTCTCCCAATATATTGAGAGTTACATGGAGATATTTATATGAAATTATATCCCTATGTGTCTAGTTTCCAATTCTGCAATTTTTTTATCAATACGATATTGGAGTATAGAGATACAAGCGTCCGAAGTTGCACCGCTCAAGCTGCCAAGCAGGAAGCTTACCCACCTGCTTGGAGAATTGAGGCGGTGGGCTTATAAGTTATCTTCTACCTTGTATATCTCATCATTATACACAGAAACTTGCACCAAAAAATTCTCAATGCTCTCTAATAATTGGTCCAAGATCCCAAGAACCAAACTAAAGCGAAATCAACTCAAATCATCATCAAAGGTGTTAAAGACTACAAGAGAATGCTTCTATGATGTTGTGGTGTGATTGAGGGCTATTGTGAGCTAAGTTGAGATAGGGTTTCGATTTGTAGTTGATTTCCAAGGTATGTATAACATCTTCTTGATTGTTCCTAAGGCTAATCTTGTATTGGTTCTGTTGTTTAGGTGAAAAACCATAAGATAGCACTTTAGAGAACATGGGATATGGTTGTCTTTTTGGTTGGGCTGTTTTGTGGCTAAATATATGGTTTGTGGTGGCTGGAAATTGTGAGAAATAATTTGATAATGTTGTATCTGCTGTTGCTAAGCTTTCTAGGTGTTAATTAAGTTGATTGAAAAAGAAAAGATGAAAAACAAGTGATTGACGGTAAAAAATTAAGGTGTTAGACGTATGAGACTGTTTTGCAAGGCATTTTGTGGATGTTTAAAACTAGAACTAATATGGTACATATAAGTATGGCCGAGCGCCTATGAGCGAGCCTACTAAGCATAGCAGTTACGAATACCGAGCCTTATAAGGCCGAATAGTTATTTTACTTACTATATTGAGAGAGTTGAGTCAGTATCAGAAGGTAAGCATATCTTCAGATTATCTTTGACTCCCAGCTGCTTTCAGTTATTATATTATCGATTCAGTTTCAGCTTTCAGTTATTCTATTGCCTTACATATTCGATACATTATTTTGTAGTAACGTCCTTTTTGTCGCGGACGCTACATTTCATGCCTGCAGGTCCTGATAGACAGTTGGACAACTCTCCCAGCCGATAGAGTCAAACATCAGCTTGGTTGGTAAGCTCCCTTTTCTAGGAGTTACCAGGCCTAGACCTTGAAGTCCATTTTATATATACAGGTTTCATGGGTAGGTCGAGGCCCTATCCCAGCCATGATACAATTCAATTATCTCTAGAGGCTTGTAGACGAGTCTTGTATATTTTGTATATCAGTAGATTTTTACAGCGGCCTCATCAGCCTGCACATTTATATATATCAGCTTTTGGGGTATGTTTATCCCTCATATGAGAGAGACATTATTTTCAGATGATTCAGAATATGGCCTCATCGGCCTAAGTTGAAGTTTACCACTCTAGAGTTCACAATTACAGAGTGGTATGCTCGGGCCGAGTATGGCACCGGGTGCCTGTCGCAGCCCATCGGTTTGGGTCGTGATACAACCCCAATTATCCCACCTTTATTTCCATTTCCAAAGAAGACATTAACTCATTTAAGATCCTCAAGTGAAAGGAACTGGTTCTTGCCTCCTGCTATATGCTTTGAATACCATATTTGGTTGTTTCCCTTCACTTGCACCTGCAAAAGGAAATCATGAGTTAGTTTTAGGAACCCAAACTAGTTTTGGTCCCTTTCTATAGGCAAAAGGATAAATTAGATTCTTTTTAGCCCAACTTGACAGCCTATTTTTCCCTAGAACAAACTTTTTGTTCTTTTGATCTGCCTTCTCTTTGCAGTGCATTCACTCTTATAATGACCAATATTACCACAATGTGTGCAAATCTTGTTCTAAGGGAGTGTGAGGTACTTACTTTTGGGATCCCACTTAGGTGCAGAGTTCCCAAAGCCAAGTCCTCTTTTGTTGCTACTATGATGTTCTTGTAGACATGAAAGTGCATCGGATGAACTATTCCACTTATAAGTTTTGTGTAGCTCATGCTTAACCTTGTTCAGATCCTCTTTCAGGACTCTTACCTGTTCATCCCTCTTATACAACTCATATTTCATTTTTCTTATATTTTCTTCTAAAGTGAGTTGTGTGTGATTAGCTATCTTTTTACCTGTTCCTAATTTTAATTTTAGATTTTCAGATCTAAGATCTAGGACAGTTGTGTCAAGTGCATGAACCTGGTTCTTCAACACAACATTTTTACTTCCAGTTTAACAACCCATAAGTTCCAGGTTTTTGCACTTAGCTTTCAAACACATTCTTTTGACAGTTGTTCCTTTTCATTATTCACATCCTCAGATTCATCAATTCGCTCTAGTAGTAACTCATACAACCTTTCTTTGAACAAAAAATTAATTTTGTCTTTGAGATGAAAGACACTTACCTCAGTTTCTTCATCAGATTTTCCAATGGTCATAAGTGCTCGTTCACCATCATCATCATCATCTGAGCTTTCTCCCCAAGCAGCAACCATAGCCTTGGTTGATCCTTTGTTGTTTCTTTTCTTAGGTTGAACCTGTTCCTTCTTCTTGTTCCTTTGTCCAGCTATTTCCTTCTTTCACTCAATTTCCCAAAAAGGACAATTTTTGATGTGGTGGTCCATCTTTCCACACTTGTGGCAGCCATTATTGGTTTGCTTCTCAGGAGCCTTTGCCTTGCTGTATCTTCCACTTCTTGAAGAATCCTTTCCTCTCCTCAGGTACTTGTTGAAGTCTTTAGTGATCATAGTCATTTCATCATCTTCCATATCAGAACCTTCAGTAATTCTTAGTGCTAAGCTCCTTTCCTTCTTAGGTACATCCATTTTCATGGTTTGTCTCCTAAGTTCATAGGTAGTGAGATTCCTAATCAATTCATCTAGTGGGAGAGTGGAAATGTTCTTTGACTCATGTATGGTAGTTATCTTGCTTTCCCAAGTGATTGGAAATACACTAGTAAGTATCTTCTTAACCCTATGTTCTTCGGGAATAATCTTTACAAGAGATTTTAGTTCATTTGTCAGTGTAGTGAACCTTGTGTACATCTCTTGAATGGTTTCTCAATCCTTCATAGCAAAATTTTCATACTAAGAGTACATTAGAGTTCCTCTAGATCTCTTCACTGAGTTGTTCCTTCATGGGGCACTTGCAGTGTGTCCTAAATTTTCTTAGCAGTGGAATAAACTTGCATTCTGTTGTACTTATCTGGACCAAGTCCACAAACAAGTCATTTCTTGGCTTTAACATTCTTCTCCCACTTCTTAAAGTCTTTGGTAGTGCAATCCGCTCTTGTCTTTACTCCTTCAATATTTTTCTTCAATATAGCTGGTGGACTATCAGTGACAATGTCCCAAAGCTCATGGTCCTCTCCTTGAGTGTGATCTCTCATTTTGTTCTTCCACCAAGAGTAGTACTCGACATTAAAGAATGGTGGCATTACAGTGGATTTCCCTTCCTACTTTCCAGGTGGTGCACTCATCTTGATCTTCTCTTAAGGTTTTATGCTCTTCAATAATAACTCACTCTGATACCAATTGTTGTTTTAGACTTCAATACCACACAAGAGGGGGTGATTTGTGTGGTGTCCGATTTTTCGAGTGCACTAATTATAAAAGGACCTGGTTCTTCTATGTATTCCTAATACTACTGTTGCAGAATAATAAAATGCTGAGAGTAAAGAACACAAATATTTTTATGTGGAAAATACCTGGCTCAAAAGGTGAAATAACTATGACCTACTACACGGTAGGATTTTCCCCATTTCACTAAATCAAGGAGTCATAAATAACATTTAAAAAACTCGTTATAAACCTAAGAATTACTTCTAATCCTCTGTGGCAGCAAACCTCTAGCTGTTGCGAGAAACTTCAAGTTAACTCTAACTTGAATACCACACACAAAGTACCTAGTACAATTGCTTCTAGATAAAGCGGAAAGGTACAAATCAAAAGCCCTACTACAATGAAAATAGAATAAAAGATAGACACTTGGAACTAGTTCTTCTATCTGGTTCATGTAGCTTCAGGTTCGCACACTTGAATCACAGGAATTGCTTGCAAAATGCCTTGCTATTTTTCTCCCAACTCACGTTTAACTTCAGCGTACCTGTAAAATGATAACAACCTGAAATATATAGAGTTAGTAGAATAGGAAATAACTAGAAGCCAAATGCTTTACTCTTCCTTGATGGAAGAGTTCTAGTTATCTTCAACTTCTAACTCCTCCCTTATCTAGGATATAGTCCTCTTCAAGTAAGGAGTCCTTATCCTTATCACTTATGCAACCTTTTCATTCATGAGATATCAGATATAACCACTTAACCTTATCTCGTTCACGTACATGCCTTGTGCTCGAATCTGCCCGTGTCTGTGTACACTATGTATAGACCTGGTCAATGTTTGAGTTCCTTTATCAATCATCAAAACAATCTTCACTTAGGCTAACACGGTCTAGCTGCAACCACAATAGATATACATGTCAATATTCATTAGTATTGTGTACAAACAAATTAAAGGTGTAGATAGAAGTTACCACCGATATGTATTTTCTGCCTATGATGAATTTGCCTACTTATGAAGTCAACTCGAGTACCTTGCCAAAAGTGGTCATTAAGCAGTAAAACGCCAAAGGTAGACGAAACTGTCCCAAAACCTTCCTTTCACCTAGAACTATACAGAAAATTAAACTGCGTCTTAAGCAGTCGTACTGAGTTGAATAAACGAGTTTTTAGTCAAAACTGTCCTTTATATTTTGGGGTAAGTTTAACTTTGTCCTTTATCTATTATACTGAGAACTTATTGTCCTTTAAGTTTGCTAAAATTGAACAAGTTTAGTCCATTTAACAAAAGACCCAACGAGAGACCTAAAAACTAACAGTGATTTCATTGAGTCAACTGGGTAAAGAAACTTTCAATACTCAAATTTTGCAGAACTGATGTAGTGAACCATACAAATTCTTTTTTGTGTCATTTTGTTTCACAATTTTTAAACACGGGTGAGGTGAGTTTTCAAAGTTAGGTTGGGTTAATAGGTGTAGACATGTAGTTTATAGGCAGGAGCAGTTCCAAAGTATATATACACCATATCCTCATTGATAAAATTCACTGAAGATCGATCTATTAAACTGGAGATGGAAAAACGTAGTTCTCTTTAGTTCCTTCCTTTGTTCCTCTTCTATTCTCTTTCAATCTCAAAACTTAGAAGAAAAAAATGATAGAAGGCAAGTTAAAGTAGATGCTAAAGGCAAAGAGCATGTATAGCAGCAAAACAAGGAAAATGTGGCTCTGATGAGGTTAAACAAATCGGGGGAAAATGGAATTGGAATTTCAAAGAATAAGAACAGTCCGGTCAAAATCTCCTTTTTACCTATTGACGATAATGACCCATGCATCTTCTGTTTATATTAGGACTCTCCATTTGAATTGTTAGGTAGACTAAACTTGCTTAACTTTAGTAAACTTAAAGGACAATAAGTGCTTAGGACAATACATAAAGGACAAAGTTAGATCTACTCTCAAAGATAAGGGACAATTTTGACTAAAAATTCTTGAATAACCGCTAATCAAAGTGTAAAAAATAATAGTATCGGATTTTATCTAAATCATGATACTGCACACGGGTCCATCGGGACATCAATTTTGGTAAGCATGCCAAACCGCTTGAGAAAAAATAATCTTACAAAAATCTCTTATGTCTTATTTACGGATTTCATGTGTTAGTTTTGTGATCTTACTAAAATTATTGTTGAGTCATAAAATCAACGGAAATGGCTTATCTATGCCATTCAACTAATGGAAATGGCTTATCTATGCCATCCGTTAAAAGGTCGGTCTATTCATGCCACTAACGTTATACTTTTAGCATATTCATGCAACTAACCTTATTTTTTGGCCTATTTATGCCGTTGTTCACTAACAATCCTATTTTTTGGTCTTTAAATAATAAAAATTAATTTTTCAACTCCAAATTTGCCACGCTTCTTTATATTACTGGTTCTTCTTTACTTGACCCTACATTTCTTTTAACCCTGATTATGTATAATTAACCATGCCCAACCTGAGAAAATCCAACCATTTTTAACCCAGCCCCTAATTCCTTGTCACGGCTCAAAATCCAACTAGTCGTGATGGCATCTAACCCAACCTGCTAGGTAAGCTAATTAACAATTATCCAATTTAATGAGATTTTTTTAGACAAATAAATGATAAAATAACTGAACCTTAATACATTTCCCAAGACTGGTAGTACAAATCATGAGCTTCTAAGATTTAGATTTTTAGAAAATGAATAGAAATAAACACAACATCGGTTTCAAATAAGTACAAATCATTGTAAAAATCATTGTTCAGTTTGAAACTGAATCAGTTATTTTTACAAATCAAACTGGACAATGGTTTTTACAATGATTTGTATTTATTTGAAACCGATGTTCTGTTTATTTCAATTCATTTTGTAAAGATCTAAATCATGGAAGCTCATGATTTATACTAATAGTTCTTTGAAAATGTATTAAGGTTCAATTATTTTATCATTTATTTGTCTAAAGAAATCTCATTAAATTAGATAGTCGTTAATTGGCTTACCTAGCGGGTTGGGTTAAGTGCCATCACGACTAATTAGATTTTGAGTCTTGACAAGGAATTAAGGGTTGGGTTAAAAGATGGTTGGATTTTATCGGGTTGAGCATGGTTAATTATACATAGTCATGGTTAAAAGAAATGTAGGTCAAGTAAAGAAGAACCAGTAATATAAATATACGCGGAAAATATGGGGTTGAAAAATTAATTTTTATTATTTAAAAATTGGAATGTTAGTGAATAATGGCATAAATATGACAAAACTATAAGGTTAGTGGCATGAATAGGCCAAAAGTATAACGTTAGTGGCATGGAAATGCCGACCTTTTAACGGATGGCATAGATAGGTCATTCCGTTAGTTGAGTGGCATTTTTAAGCCTTTTCCGTAAAATCAATCTCCATATATAGAGCCTGTTTGGATGAGCTTGTTGTAAGTGACTTTTAAACCAAAAGCTATAAGTTAGGAATTTTAGCTTTTGACTTTTGACCTATTTTTGTCATTTTAGCTTAAAACAAGTGCATTTTTACTTTATCCAAATATTATAAAATAACAAACACTTAAAATAACTCAATCCAAATGGGCTCGTAGTCTAGTTGGAAACAAAGAGCTGGATATGAAGTTTTTTCTTTAGAATTTTCGTCGGGACTGTCAGGGTTAAATGGGGGAATTAGATAACAAATAGAGGGTAAAATTGTCATTAAATTTTGAGTACCTAATTCAATTCGTAAAGTACCTCTTGCTTTGCACAGCAGCAGCTTAGGGCTTATAACAGTCAAATTCAGCTCTGAAACAGCAAGAGGGGATATACGCCATAGCCAAGAGGCCAGAGATTAAAGGAACCATGTTTACGACAGCGATAAGGTACATAGGGAGGAAACCATAGCCCAAAATGAAACCCATTGAGCTTAAAACCCCACCTGAACAGACACAAATTATCACCAGGGTTATTTTCAATATTTTGAAAGAACATGGCCCTCTCACCATTGCTGACACCTGGGAACGTGTCAAGGTAATTCATAAAATGGAAACGAGATTGTCGTTTACAATTTTGATTCATTTTTCTCAAGTTTTACATATGTTCTTGTGATACATTACTGAGCTTTGAATGAGATGGGACGAATAGAGCAGAGTCAATTTGACTCATATAGCAGAGCCCAATTAGCTTTGGATTTTGATGTAGTTAATTGATTGATTGACTGCCTAAGTGGTAACGTTAGATAATGTTAGTTTCGGGAAGTGGTGGTGAAAAAGAAATGAACTAAAAGGAAAAGTTGTCTTCTCTTTTTCGTTTCTTCGGGCCTTAGAGTAGGCCTTCAAACTCAAATTGCAGAAGAAAAAAATTATCAGGATTGCCTTACTTTTTATGGATCTGTCAGGATGTTCAGGTGGCGTTTGGGTGAGCTTTTGGGAGTTCTTGAAAGTACAGTTTTTGCAAAAGTTCCATTAACTCGCCCATATGCCATATTAACTGCTCTAACCTAAAAGATAACACAAGTATGTTACATTTCTCCTTCAATTATTAGAATCATAGAGAGAAGCAGCGGATGCTCCACTTCATATTTATACATCACTCTAATAAGATTTTATACTTTTCTATATCGACACAGCTGGTGCACGCCAACTGTGTATATGCTAGATTTCCTCTGGTTAGAATGAAATCAAATAGACAATTTACAATCTGTATAATAGTTCAGTTAATATCCTGTGGATGCTTCTTTTTGAAGGCTTGACACTAGGCTTTTTGTTAGATTGTACGGAATATTCCTAGAGTCTCATTTACATTATCAAGGACAATTAGTTGCTTTTCTATTCCCTCGGTTCCAATTTATGTGAACCTGTTTGACGGGCACGGTTCCAATTTATGTGAACCTATTTGACGGGCACGGAGTTTTAAGAAAAAATAAAGACTTTTGGAATTTGTGGTCCTAAATAAGTCAAATGGGGGCCCAGAGTATTTGTGTGGTTGTAAAAGCTTCTCATTAATGGTAGAATTGGAAGTTTAAGCTAAATTGTTTCCAAATTTAGAAAGGGGTCATTCTTTTTGGAACGGACCAAAAAAGAACATAAACTGGAACGGAGGGAGTAACAGTTAACAGTTGTTCTATTTCCTTTCTAGTTGTGGTCGAATGTTGATGGTTAAGTCTTTGTTTTACCGCCGTTGTACTTCTTAGCACAAAGTATAAAATTATGTAAAATTGTTACCATTTTTTCTGATTCTTATGAACCTACTGTTCTTAACTTTGAGAACTCTAGGTTGCTCTTTCCTAACTGTTTTTCCCCTGCAAAACTCCAGGATGTTGGGTTGAGAGGCTTGACAAGCAAACGACACATGAAGATAGTATTAAGATGGATGAGGGAAAGACAGAAGCTTAAGCTTATATGCAATCATGTTGGGCCCCAAAAACAATGTATGTATACTACCTGGTTCACAAAACCAAATACAATGCAGACAAAGCCAGGAACCCATACTTCCTGGCCAAATACTAAGCAGATAATGCCGGGAAGTGGTATTTCCCGGCCAAAGTCATCATAAACCTTATAGCGTGGTGTCTGATTATTGAACCAAAGATTTTTTGGAGCTTTCACCATACTCTGAAGCTTTACCGGGCAACTACGATGGCTTTCACAACCTTTTAACTCTGGATATCAAGGCCTTAGCTTTTGGGTAGAGATTTTCTTTCTTCTTCTTTTTTATGTATATATTATGTTACGGGATTAATGGCATTATCAGTAATAATCTCTACAGTCTATAAAACAAACGATGATTCGAGGAAAGCTCAAACAAAACAACATTGATATTGAAATAAGATCTCAAAACTCTGACGTGATTGACAAATTTAAGGCTTTTGGTAATTCGGTGCTTTAGTTGTGTTGATAACATAATTATGATGGATAATTATCAGTTCAGATATGAAGGAAAACAAAAGCAATCTTTGCAAACACTAGTTTCCCAGTTTTTTAGAAGATCAGTCGTTTGATGATTTGAAACACTGCCAATTTTTCTATCAATTGATATCTTCTGACCCTGTCATATTTTTCTGTTCATTTTAATAATCTGCAGTTTGCCGTTGTTTGAACAGCTTTTAGCAAAGAGCGATTCATGGTTCATTAGGCTCCATTCTGTCTTGATATTGTTACAAAGCCTTTCACTTGATTCTTGCAAATTGTAACATCGAACCAAGGTCCCTCAATACTTTAACGAGGCTCAAAAGATTTTACGAATGCAGCTGTGATCATATTCAGGTACTCTGTTTGGATAGGTGATGGACTACTTGATAATGGAATCTTGATACAAGTCCTAAGTTCTTTCGTGTTTCTGGCTTAAACTGTTGTTAAGTAGAGCGCCGGACTATGGAGGTTGCCACCATGTTAAAACTAGGGTGGAGAATCTGTTCTTAGTTTTGGTTGAGTATTCCAAATGAGAGGATGACAATGCTTAGTTTGGTTGGAAAATCTGTGCAAATACGGTGATCACATTTTTTTGGTTTACTTACATAAGATAGATTAGTTAGTGTGTACAGATTAGACCTCTATATACTAAGCTGTGACAATGGATTGAACTTAGTATAGATATATATTTCAAAAGACTTTCATCTATACTTTATATTTCTAGAGCTGAAAATAAATGCAGTAAGTATAGCTCCCAACTTCAATATACATCCTGTCTGTACTAGTAAACAAATTTTGAAGGTTTCCTAAATTTGTGCTAGTAAACTGTTTTCCAGTCTGAACTTTGAACCATTTGCAGGCTTCTTGTATGAACATTCTTGTAAATCGTCTCAAGAATGAGAGATAAAAATACAGGAGAAAAAGGATTAAGAGAGCTTCTCCTCTAATTTGAGTGGGTCCTACTGCTCTCCTCTGAAGTTTGACAATTTAAAAAGTGGACAAAAGAACTGTTCAGCATACAGGTTTACATGGTCGTAATAAAAATCATTTTAGTGGATGCAAGAAATAAACTCAAAAATAAACAGTTTTAGTGATTGTGAACTCTTACAAGGATATTGTTATTGCTCAATGGAGCAATAAAAGTAGGAATGATACATTTGAACCAGAGGCATTTTGTACCGAAAACAAACACGTTAGCAAGCTGCACTACATTCCTTTAATTTGCATACTGTAATTGTAGAGTATTTGTAGTAAACAGTTGACGTATCACATTTGACACTTTCACATACCTTCTTGTAAATGTTGCTTCTTGTAAATGTTGCAGCCAATTTGAGAAGCGGTTCCTTGAGTTGAGTTTATGCTAGGTTGGAGGAATAAACGAGAGAGAGAAAATAATAGAGAAGTAGATATTTGCTAGAAAGAAAAAATGTTTCTTCTTTCTTCTAGAAGAATCCAATATAATGGCTATATACAAAAGAATGAACTAACTAATAAAAGAACCGGACTAAGATGATTACTACAAAATTGAGCTTCACTATTACAAGTGATCTGATACAAATAAATACATCAAATGAGCCTATTATGTAGGATGTGCCTCAGCATCAGTAACAGATTAGGCCAGCTTGTCCTCAACTCCAACACCCCCCTTCAAGGTGGAGGGTGACTGAACCCCCAGCTTGAGCAATAAGGAACGACGAACAAGTCCTATCAAAGGTTTGGTAAAACATCAGTCAACTGAGAAGTAGTAGGAACATGATTCAAGGAAATCAACCCCTCATGAAGCTTTACGCGAATAAAATGGAAATCCACCTCAATATGTTTGGTCCTCCTATGAAATACAGGGTTCTTGGCAATGTGAATGGCTGCTTGATTATCACATAAGATAGGGATAGCAGCAGAAACGGGAATACCAAAGTCAGAAAGCAATCTGACCAGCCAAGTTAGCTCAGTTGCAACCTTACTAATTGCTCTATACCCAGTCTCAGTAGAAGAAAGAGACACAACAGGCTGCTTCTTAGCCTTCCAACCAGTAAGTGATCCCCCCCCCCAAGAGAATACAGAACCCAATAACTGATCTCCTTGTGTCTGGGCAAGCAGCCCAGTCACTATCACAATAAGCCGAAAGTGAAATATCAGCGGAGTTGTTGATGAACACCCTAACCTGAGAGGACCCTTGAAGATACCTAAGTATATGCAAGGTTGCGTGCATGTGAGAGAAGGTACGCTTCTGAAGGTATTGGCTTAGGTGTTGTTCAGCAAAAGTCAGATCAGGTATGGTCTGGTGTGGGTGAGAAAGTTGAGCTTAACTCCTATAGGATTCAAGAGAAGGAAGAGGATCCCCCACGTCTGCTTTGAGCTTGACAGTCAAGTCAAGAGGACAAGTAACTGGAGTAACATTCTCACAATAGTACTCTTTGAGAAGGTCTTTAATAAATTTTCTTTGATGCAGTAACAGTCCACCAGAAGTGTATGCAACTTCAATCCGAAGAAAATAGTTGAGAACTCCTAAGTCTTTGCTTTTAAATTCTGTAACGACCCGACCGATTGTTTTGAGCTCTAGCGCGTCGTTCAGCAGTTTGAGTTCATGAGCAGCTCCGTTTCAGGTATTATAACATGTAGGTGTGGTCAGAATTGAATTTCAGGAAGTTTAGAGTCAATTTGGAAAGAAAATTCTCATTTCAGAAGCCTTAAGTTGGAGAAATAGACTTAGATTGAAATTGCGAGTAAATAACCTCCGAATCGAGATTTGAAGGTTCTTGCAGGTTCGTATGATGATTTCGTACTTGGGCGTATGTCCGGATCGGGCTTTGGATAACCCGGGAGTGTTTCGGCGTATATTGTAGAAGTCAGTATTTTGAAGAAATTTTCTAAGTTTGGCTTGAAGCGCATTTCAGTGATATTGATGTTCGTTTGGGATTCCAAGACTGGGAATAACTCCGTATGGTGATTCTGGAGTTGGGAGCGCGATCGGAAGTGAATTCGGATGTCCGTAGGTCATTGTGAAGTCATTTGGCTAATGATAGAAATTTGAAGGTTTTTGAGAAATCCGACCGGAAGTGAAAATTTTGATATCAGAGTTGGAATGCGATTTCGAAAGTTGGAGCAGGTCCGTAATGTTGAATGTGACTTGTGTGCAAAATTTGAGGTCAATCGGACGTGATTTGATAAGTTTCGGCGTCGAATGAAGAAGTTTAAAATTTTGAAGTTCATAAAGATTTAATTGAGTTGCGATCCATTGTTTCGATGTTATTTGATGTGATTTGAGGCCTCGAACAGGTCCGCATTATATTTTGGAACTTGTTGGCATGTTCGGTTTGGGCCCCGGGTGTTAACCGGATGAGCCTCGGACCAAGTTTGAATTTGGAGAGCATAAACTGAAGCTCCCAACTTCTGGTGTGATCGCATCTGCGCTTGGATGGCAGCAGGTGCGAGCTTGCGGATGCGGGGTGCGAGTCGCAGAAGTGAAAAGGCATGGGTTGGCCAGGCACCGCGGGCGCAAAGAATTGTCTGCGGGTGCGAAGACCAAAGGCGTGAAGGTTTTGCCGCAGGCGCAGACACCGCAGGCGCGAAGGTTTTACCGCAGGTGCAAAGGTTTTGCCGCGGGCGTGAAGATCGCTGGGCAGTAAGTGTTTAAAGCGGAGGTTTGAGCATTTTTGCTCATTTCTTCATTCTTGGGCGATTTTTGGAGCTTCTTGAGAGGGATATTCACCTAGCAACTTGGAGGTAAGTCAATCCCACCTATTGCAAGTTAATTACTTGGATTATATCTAGAATTTAACATGGAAAATCATGAAAATTTGTGGAAAAGTTGAAAATTTTGAAGTAAAACATAGAAATGTTATTTTGGATTTCTACCACGAATTTGAGCATGAAATTTAGAGTAAATTGTATATTTGAGTTAGTAAGGCTATGGGTAGAATATATCTTCGAGAAATTTCGGATTCTGGGCACGTGGGCCCGAGGGCATTTTGGCCAATTCACTGAGCGGGGTTGGGAAATTATATTATTTGGAATTGTTACAAATATTAGAGTATATTTTCATTGGTTGCCGTTATTTGGATAGTTTTGGGGCGTTGTGCGTCCATTGGAGTCGTCGGAAGGGCTTGGAAGCCGGTTATGGAACTTCGGAGCTAGGTAAGTCTCCTTTCTAACTTTGTGAGAGGGAATTGTCCCCCTAGGTGAACTAATTAAGTATGTGCTACTATCTGCGGGGGCTACGTACGCACAAGGTGACGGGAGTCTGTGCGTAGCTACTATTATGCCATGTCCAGGTAGTCTAGGACCCACTAGCATGCCTTACCTGTTGTATCTGTGATCTTGCATGTAATATCAAACTGCTAATATAATCGAAATAGTAATTGAATATCTAAAGAAGACTAGAGTTCATTTTCTTAATCATTTAGAAAGAGAATTGATTTCCTCCGTGGGCAATTGTATTCCGGATAAGGTTATATTATTAAATATTATAAAACTTGGAAAATGAATTTCGAGAAAGGGTTTAAATACTATTTTGTGATTTTTAAAAGAGAAATCTGTCATTTACTTGAGTATTTATTTTCCCGACGTAGTCCATGGTGGACTGTTGATTGCGCATGACTGCATGTGACCGCTTCACAATTTACATTCCGCGAGCGGAGTGTTATTTCCCCCACTCTCATGGAAGCGGGTCGTACGCCACGGCGGATTGAAAAATGCTATTATGGTACGGGCCGTTCGACTCGGTAGTGCATAGATATGATTATTTTATGGCAAAGTTGCACCTATGGTTCGGGCCTTTCGATCCTCGGCACTGCACATATATGATTATTTTTGTGGCTCAGGCCGGTTGTCCTTATCCCGTATGCGCATGCCAAATTGTTAAATATTTTTCATGAATTTTGAAGTGACAAGATATTTGGGGGGAAATAAAGAAGTAATTGTTTATTTAAGAAATTTGGGGGAAAATGAGAAAGTAGTAAATGTTTATTTACTTTCAGTATTTATTTGAATTACAGTTATCCGTAATGCTTACTGTTTTATCATCCTTGTATGCCTATTACTGATATTATATTGTGCTAAATAAATTTGTTGGACCTTAGTGAGTGTCTAATTTGACCTCTCGTCACTACCTCTCTGAGGTTAGGCAGGCGACTTACTAAGTACATGTTGTTTTCGTACTCATGCTACACTTGTTGTTGCATTTTTATTGCACAGGTACTTTCATAGCGACGTAGCTGGTTGGAGTCTTAGGCGAGCTGCATCATCCGGAGGCGATCCGCAGCTGACTGAGTCTCCCTCATATTGTATTTATTTCCAGTTTAAAATTCCTTGTCCAATTTGTATTTCGGACAAGCTTGTAGTATTTGTGAAATTCTTAGAATTTGCTCATGTACTTGTGACACCGGGTTCTGGGATGTGTTGGGATATATTTGCTAAAAGTGGAATATTTAAACCATTGTATACTTAACGGATTTTATTTAGTTATTATGTAATAAAGTGAAAAGTAATGATTTTCATAAATGTTAAAACAGGAATTTATTGCAACAAATTAATGATTGGCTTGCCTGACGGTGGTGTCCGGCACCATCACGACCTTAGTAGATTTTGGGTCGTGACAAATCCGTTGTCCAGAAAGCTCTTTAATGCAGTAATTTCAGCCAAGTCATTACCGGTGAGAATAATATCGTCAACATACACAACTAACAAGATAGTGGAAGAACCAGATTTTCTGGAGAAGAGAGAGTATTCATTGAGAGAAGGAGAGTATCCCCTAAAGCATAAGGCCCGAGACAACTTGGCATACCATTACCTTGAAGCCTGTCTCAAACCATATAAAGACTTTTGAAAATGGCAAACCAAAGGAGAAGAAGATGAAGCAGAACCACAAGAAAGAGTGGCTAACAACCCAGGTGACAACCTCATATAGACCTCCTCATCCAGGTCATCATGCAAAAAAGCATTATTGACATCAAGTTGAAAGAGAGACCAACTTTGCTTGAAATCCATAACAACAAGGCACTTAGCAGTGGAAAATTTGACAACGGGGGAGAAGGTTTCATTGAAGTCCACACCCTCCACTTGGGTTTCACCCCTAACAACCAATCTAGTCTTATATCTTTCCACAGTCCCATCAACCCTATACTTGACCTTAAAACCCATTTGCAACCAATGGTTTTCTTGCTAGGTGGCAGCTAAACAATGGGCCAAGTATGATTGGCCTCTAAGGTCTCAAATTCCTTTCTTATAGCCTCCTGCCATACATGAATAAAAGATATCTGCTGATATGAGCCAGGTTTAGTCTCAGCAGTGTTAACTAAACTATGAAGACAAGCAGAAGAAGAACTAGGGCCAAACAGGGATGGGGGAAGGTTACAAATATATTGTTGCAGATGAGCAGGAGGAACATGAGTCCTACTTGACCTCCTAGGAGTAGGTGGATTGTGTGAAGAAGAGGGAGATTGTTGAGAAGGAGGAGATTGTGAAAGAGAAGTAGAAGATGAAGGCACAGGAGCTGGAGGAGGGTAAGGAGAATCAGAGAAGGAATTGTCAATTGGGAAACTCCAACTAGTAATAGTATTGAGAGGAGGAAGAGAAGCATTGGCAGTGATTGAAGAGGTAGAAAAGGGAAAACCAGTTTCATGGAAAATTTGTAGCCCTTCTTAGCGAATGGATATCCCAAAAAAACACAAGGGTCAGCTCTAGGCTGAAATTTGTCCCTGTGACATTTGGGAACTGTGGTAAAACATAGACAACCAAAGGTTTTAATAAAATTATAAGGAGGTTGCCAAAACAGTAGTCCAAAATGTGTTTTGCTATTAACAATCTTAGAAGGGAATCTGTTTATAAGGTATGTATCAGTAAGCACACAATCTCCCCTGATCTAATAGGTAAGTGAGAATGGAAAAATAGGTCTCTTGAGTTTCTAAAGGATATATATTGTAACTACCCGGACGGTCGTTCCATGAGATTAGCCACGTTTCCCCCGTTTCTACTTTATCATATGTTTCTTAGCCTATTTATGTTGTATTGGGTCGGTTGGTTCGGATTCGGAGTGGTCGTGGTGAGAACTGAGTCACTTAGTCTTTTAAAGTAGCTTAATAGTTGAAAAAGTCAACTGGGAGTTGACATATTGGTAAACGACCTCGGAAGGTGAATTTTATGTCTTGGATAGCTTCGTTAGGTGATTTGGGACTTAGGAGCGTGTTCGGAATGAAGTTTGGATGTCCGGTGTAGAATTAGACTTGAATTGGCGAAAGATAGTTTTTGGCGATTTCCGGTCGGCAGTGGAAAATAGGCTATCAGGGTCGGAATGGAATTCCGACAGTTGGAGAAGGTTCGTAATGTCATTTTGGATATGTGTGCAAATTTTCAGGTCAATCAGATGTGTTTTGGATGCTTTCGGCATCTTTGGTGAAATTTAGAAGTTTCAAAGTTCATAGGCTTGAATTTGATGTAATTTTGGTGTTTTTGGGTCGTTTTTGGTGTTTCAAGGGATCGACTAAGTTTGAATGATGTTATGGGAAATGTTGGTAGGTTTGGTTGAGGTCACGAGGGCCTCGGGTGTATTTCGGATGCTCAAACGGGCACTTTTGGTCTTTGGGAGATTGCTGGTTTTCTGGTGTTTTAGCAGCAGTGGTTTTTCATCCGCGATCGGGTAGAGTAAAGTTTGAGGCAGGAAAATTTTTTCTATGCGATTGCGTAATAAGGTTTGTGATCGCATAGGTTGGGCAGCCAGAGCAGTGCGGTGGCGTGGTTCCTTGTGCGATCACGTAGAAGAAAAAGGGTACGCGATCGCATAGGTTAGGGAGTCCAAGCTTCGCGATCGCGTGGGGAATGGTGCGATCGCAATGGGTAAAATTTGGAGGCAGTAAGTGTGTTCTTCGCGATCGCGTGGGTGGTCCCGCGATTGCAGTGAGTTAATGTTTAGTGCTGGGCAGAATGTTTTAAAAGGCCATTTTTGCAAGTTTAGTCAATTTTTCCTCCATTGTTGAGCGGGTTTGGAGCTCTTTGAGAGGATTTGAATAGGAAATCGAAGGGAATCACTTACAGGTAAGATTTTCGACTTCATAACTCGATTTTATGTTGTTTTCTAAGTAATTAAACCGGAAAATTGTTGGATTTAAACCCAAAATTGGGGAGGTTAGGTGCATGGAATTGGAAATTTATTTTGAGGATTTGAGTGGGCAATTGTGGTCCGATTTTGGCGTTCTTGGTATGTACATAATCGTGGGAGGATGAGGATTCTTGTGAGGTAAATTTTATAGAATTCCGCGACGTGGGACCAGGACTCGGGTTTGGCCAAATTTCGAGAATTGTGTCTAAATTGATAGTTTTCGATTGGGTTTTGTTCCTTTAGCATATATTGATGAAGTTAATCTGGTTTTGGTTAGATTAGGAGCATTTGGGAGCCAATTCGAGGGGCAAGAACATCGCGGAGTAGCTTTTGGGCTGTTTTGAGGTAAGTAACGATTGTAACTCTAAACCTGAGTGTATGAAACCCCGGTATTGATATTGTTTTGGTAAATGAGGTGACACACATGCTAGGTGACGAGCGTGGGGGAGTGCACTGATAGGTATTGTGACCTGGTCCGTCCTGTAGCGACTATTAAGCGACGTATTCGATTTGAAATCTTACGACATCCTGTATTTCAGAAGTTTATACTTGTTTATGGGCTATGAGCCATGTTTGGGGCCTCGTGCCGACCTGTTTAGACCCTCGGGGGTATTTTTACGATGTTCTCACACTATCTTGATAGAACACCTGTGAACTCAATCATGTACCACTTGTTGTTATTTTCACTGTTATCACACTATTTTGAAACTCTGAGAAGTATTTTGGGATGAGTCCGGCAAGTTGAGATGAATTGCCCAAGTGGCTTGTAAGGATGACTGAGTAACGCCGAGTATGTGAGGATAGTTATGGGACGGGCTGCACGCCGCAGCAATATATATGTTATATTTTACATATGGATCGAGCTGCACGCCGCAACAATATAGATTATATATGGATCGAGCTGCACACCGCATCAATATATATATTATATGGATCGGGCTGCACGCCTCAGCAATATACATATTGGATCGGGCTTCACGCCGCAACAAATATAGCACTTGGGCTGTAGGAGCCCCTCCGGAGTCTGTACACCCCTAGTGGGCGCAGTCGACTATTATATGGATTGGGTTTCACGCTGCAGTGTATGTTATATGGATCGGGCTGCACGCCGCAGCTTATGTTATATGGATTGGGTTGCACGCCGCAGCAGTATACATATGTATATATGTATGTATTGGATCGGGCTGCCCGCCGCAGCAGTTGCGTGTATTCGTGGTACTTGCTGAGTATGAGTGTTTAAGTGAGAGCATGAGATTCTGATAGTGGAGTCACGAGTGACTGAGAGGCTTGCCCGAGAGGCTTTATTGTGAGTGATACTGTGCCCGAGGGGCCTATATTTTTATGAAACTATTGTTTTCACTCTTCTTTACACTGAGCCTCCGATGATAATGTTGGACAAATGTTTTTATACGAGATTTTAAATGGAAACTGGAGTTTTAATGAAATATTCGGAAATGTAAATTCCTGACTTGATTTAGTTATTTCCACAGTCACTTATTATTTGGATTTACACGATTTAAAAATGCTCGTCACTACACTCAAGTTTTTAGTTACTTTGATTACTTACTGAGTTGGCGTACTCACGTTATTCCCTGCACCTCTGTGTGCAGATCCATGTACCGGACCATCTCACTAGTTTATTTTCGGATGCGCTTGGAGTTTGTTCGAAGATCGAGGTAGCTGCTCAGCGTCCCCAACTCACCTCCTTTCTTTTCCTCAGTTCATAGTTTTTTGTCTTTTGTGCTCCAGGCTTTGTAGTAGCAAGTCACCTTATTGTACATTGTATTTACAGTCTTAGATGCCCATGACAGTTGACTCCAGGTTTCGAGGAAATGTATAAATTGTTCATCTCCTTCTGCTGTTTTAAAATTTGCTAATTTTGGAAAATTATGAAATATTATGATAGTCTGTAATGGTTATCTAGCCTAGTTCCATGATAGGCGCCATCACGGCAGGCTTAGGATTTGGAGTCGTGAAAAGTTGGTATTAGAGCGTAGGTTACATAGGACTCAACGGTCACGAGCAGGTTTAGTAGAGTCTTGTGGATCGGTACGGAGACATCTGTACTTATCTTTGAGAGGTTGCAGAACCCTTAGGAACAATCTCATTTTTCTTGAACTCCGTCATGCCATTTTGTTGATTCTGGAAATCTAAACTTCTGTTGTTTCATTCTCTCACAAATGGTGAGGACTCGCGCTACCGGTCAGGGTGATCAGCCACCGGATAGACCGGCGAGAGGTCGAGTCTGCGGTCGAGGCCGTGGTAGAGGTAGGGGGCCAGCCCGTGTAGTAGCCAGGGCAGTACCAGTTGATCCCCCTACTATTCAGGATCAGGTTCCCGCCGTATATGCTCCAGCGGGACAAGCTCAGGCACTGGAGTGCCTATTGTTATTCCGAGTCTTCAGGAGACCTTGGCCCAGATCTTGACAGTATGTACCACCCTTGCTCAAGTAGTTGCCGCTACTTCTCAGGTCGGGGGAGGCAATCAGACTCCAGTTGCCCGGACACTTGAGCAGGTTACTCAAGGCCATCAGATACAGGGGGTGGTTCCAGCCCAGCCGGTTGCTCCAGTTCACGACTTTGTGGTTCCAGCTATGCCAGATGATAAGCAGTGATGCGTGGGTAGAATTCATGGTTTAACATGTTATATGCCTTACATTTTATGTGCGTTAATGATAAAAATACACTTTGTATGTGCATAGTGGATTTTATTTCATGTGTAGGTGCATGGATATGGAAACCGAGCTAAATGGATGCAAATACATCAAAAATACGCTTAAGAGTCGAAAGGGAAACACCCGGGCGTTAGCCGGGTGTTTGGCCCCTAAAGCCAGGCTGTCCCTAGCGTTAGTGGGGCATTTGGCCCCTAAAGCCAGGCTGACCCTGGCGTTAGGGGGGCGTTTGGGC
>ML306004.1:0-14763 GCA_005239505.1 Nicotiana paniculata
ATATAAAACTAAAACTGATTTTTACCATGGTATCACATTAATGTTTATCATTAAAAAAAAACTGATTACCTTATAAATGCATGATTGTATAAATGTATTTTTTTTTACTTTCACGCATAGAACGTCTTAATAAAACTCAGTTTTTATTACTTGTACAATCCTTTCTTCAATCCTTCACTTTTTTTTTTCTATAATTCAAACATATAGTTGTTGATTATTCTTCCATTTTATAATACGTTATTCTCTATGACTTTCTCAGAGAAACTCGAGATATTGAAGAATTTGAAGCCTTGAAGATGGACCAGAGGATGGAAAAATAGAAAATATATAGGGAAAGAAAAATAAAGCAGTGGTTTTTCATTTCTACTAATTATGTTATTCATCATTTCTTTGCCGCTGTACTCGTAATTTCATGATTTAATAAAGGCGTTTCGTTCTCTAATTATTCTTGTTTCTTTCGAGTCAGTCCCAACAAATTTCTTATTTTTATTTTATTTTATTTATTTCTTCTTAATTTTGTTGATATTTTTGGCAATATTCTTGTTATTTTAGGCACCGATGATGTGTGTTAATTTGTCCGGTTGGCTAATTAATGTATCTTTTTGTCACGAGCCAAAATCTAACCTATCGCGATGGTACCTAACGTGGTATTAGGCAAGCCGAAATATCAAAATATTTCCCACACATTAAATGAAAAGGGACTAAAACAGTTTAAATAATTAAAGCTCTCTAAAAACAGGATGGAAAATCAAAACTCAATACGGAAATCCCCAAAACCAGGGTGTCATTAAGTAAACGATCGTCTATACAACACAAGTGTGAAAAATATAGTCTATGAAAAACTGAAACTAAATACATAAAGCTGAAAGATAGGGAATGAGGGTCAAGGTCTGCGAATGCCGAGCAGCTACCTTGAAGTCTCTGAAGGATCAAACTGCGCGGATAATCAACATCCACCATGGCCAGAAACATCTGGATTTGCAAACGAAGTGCAGGGTGTAGTGTAACGATCTGACCTGTTGTTTTGAGCATGCATTTCATTCAGCTATTTGAAGTCTTGAGTATCTTCATATGATGTATTATGACGTGTGTGAATCGTCCGCAATGGTTTTCAGGTGTTTTCGGAATTAGTTTGGAATAATGAATTTCATAGTTGAAGATTTAAGTTGGAAGAGTTGACCAAATTTGACTTTTTAGTATTCAACTTCTGATCAGAGTTTTGATTATTTCGTTAGGTCTGGATGTTGTTTTTGGACTCGGGTGTATGCCAAATTTGCATTTTGATAATTCTAGAAGGTTTAACACCAATTGTCGAAAGTCGAAAATTTGAATGTTTGGAAATGTTTATATGTTTGAACGAGGTTTGATTTTATTGATATCGGGGTCGAATTTCGATTCCAAAAGTTATATGTCACGCCCCGAGCCTGGGGACGAGACCGACACCTGGTGCCTTACCTATCCTTGCATACCAACTTGCGGCTCGGAAACTCTAGACATATAATGTCATACTTTGCCCAGGGGTCACATAAAAAGACAATTTGCGAAGCAAAATATAAAGCTGAATAGAGACTAAAGCTGACTAAATGTCAACATAAAGCTAGGCCCGTAAGACTGTCATAACTACTATTATTGACAAGCCAACAAAATATACGTACAGGGCCTACAAGCCCAACATACTGCACTAACTGACATTATATGTCTACAAGCCTCTACTGATAGATATATTGTGATTGGAATAGGGCCCCGACCTACCCATAACCTATCTACATATATACACAAAACATCTAGACCTGGCAACTCCGAAGGACGGGGAGCTTACTGATAAAGCTGAACTCGAACACCTACTGAGGAGGTCTACCCGTCTGTCTGTCTAAACCTGCATGCATGAAATGCAGCGCCCCCAGAAAGGGACGTCAGTACAAAATAATGTACCGAGTATGTACGACAGTATACAGAAAGCTGAAACTGAACTGATAATCTGAACATATGCTTACCTGTTGTTACTCACTCAATTCTCTCAATATAATAACTAAAATAGTTGTCCGGCCTATAAGGCCCGGTATTTACCAATAACTGCTCTGTTGTAGTAGGCTCGCTCATAGGCGTTCGGCCATACTAGGCTCTGTATCTCGGCCAACTGGGCTCGCTCATAGGCACTCAACCACAGTAGGTTCGGTATATAACTTACCATCTGATCGGAGGTTTCCCAATAGGCGCCTGACCATCAATTATAGGTCGATGGTAATGAAAATATTGTGATACTATATATATATAGACTCTCTTCTCTCTTGACTGGAAGAAGTAAAACCTCATTTGAATATGAAGTTCCGATAAAGAAAATATTGTAACATGCGAAACTAGCAAAATATACGTAAATTTCAGGATATGTATTTTTCTTTATGACTCATTATCAAACTTGTGTAATGACGAGATCATGCAAGATGAAGGAAAAGCTTAGCTTTAACATACCTGGAGTGAAGAAAAATACGTATGATGTTCTTGAAAAAAGTTACACCGTACTCCTTTAGAGTCGCAAAATTTTATGTTGGACTGTTGAAGATTTACGTTGCTACAGCCCTAAACCACGTTACTTAATGTTTAAAAATCTGATTTGGAGTGTCTTCTGAGAGGGAAAATTGAAGAGTTATCAAAATGTTCACGTTCTTCAACCTTGATTAAAGTCTTGTTTTGGAAATTCTTTGAATGTAATGAATGCAAGGAAAATGGCTAATGTTTTCTTCTGCTTGTGAAGTCTTGGTTTGAATGCATGGAAAATAACTAACGTTTTATTCTGATAGAGAAGTCTTAGTTTGAATGCAAGGAAAATGACTCTTAGGTTTAGGATTGATTGTAGTATGGTTTTTGGCTTTCAACGATATTTCGAATTGAAGTGATTTGGCTAACACTTCCTTTTTCCACCTATCAAGAGTGACTAAGAGGCATTTCTTTATGAAGTGGTCTGCTTCCACGTGGGGATGGGGCAGAAAATTTAATCTTTATCCATTAATTAGTTAATTAGGTAATGTCCTATTACCCGGTAATTAATCAGTTACTCGCATAATTAAATATTATCTCAAATTACTTAAAATTCTACTTATACTAACATGGTCATATGGTACATCGTATGGTACTAGTCCATAAATATCGGGGATTATTGCTCGGCCCGTAGTTTATCCAAAATCGACAACCTTCAACGAAACTCATTTTCTTTAATTCGTGTGCCCTTTATCCTTCATGGAACTTACTTATTTCTTGTTATAAATAGCATAAATATGCTAACCTCAAGATAATCCCATCCCCGAGTTTACGTCAATTAACTGAAGACGAAACTTTAACATACAAAAAATGCGATATATAATATTATAGTAGGTATGTTAAGTCATTTATGGCTTGTGTGCCAAATTTGAGATCAATCCGAGGTGTTTAGGCTTGTTCGCCGTTAGTTTGGAATTTTGAAACTCAATAACGTCATTAAGTCGATCTGAAGTGCAATTTGTGGTTTTGATGTTGTTAAGTGATATTTGAAACATCGAGTAGGTCTGCGTTATGATTTGGAACTTTCCTTCAAAATCCAAGGTCGTCCGGAGTTTGTTAGATAGCATTCATATGCTTGGTTGTAATTCTAGAAGTTATTGAAATCCCCCTTCAAATTTCATGCGTGCTGATGTCCAATTCATGGTTTCAAGTGTTATTTTGGAGATTTGATCGTGTAAGCAAGTTTGCATGGTGTTTCTAGACTTGTGTGGATGTTTGGCGTGGAGTCCCGAGGGCTCAGGTGAGTTTCAGGGTGGTTTCAGATAATTTTTAGTCCTTTTCTGTTGCTGAGTTTTGGCTACAGGGGTGTGCATCACGATCTCGAACATTTGGTCGCGTTAGTGAAGAGCAAACTGCAGTTTGGGGCCCGAATTTGACTTTTGGTTGACTTTAGGGTTTTGATTAAAGATTCGACCTTTATCATTTGGAATTGTTTCCTTAGGCATTATTTGATGTATTTTAGTTGCTTTTGGCTAGTTACGAGCCGTTCAGAGGTCGGTACACGATGGATGGCATTTTTGGAGTATCACTTGGCTTGCTCGATATTGGATTTGACTTATTCGAGGTAATTAAAACTTGTAAACTTGGTGTTGAGGGTCTAAAACCCCAAATTACGTGTTATGTGTTACAACACTTGAGCTGTAATTTATGCTAGAAATCACATTTAGGCTATATGCTGATACTATTGGGACCCACAATGGTCGTTTTTTGCCATTGAGTTATTTGCTTAATTGCAGTTATGTACTCAGTCTGTCAAGACCTAAATTCTCCTTCCGTGAAATATCGTGATGGCACCTAGTCTCTACGACTAGGTAAGCCTAACACTTTGCGGAAATAAAATGAAAAACATGAAAATTAACAACTAACATCAACATATATTTTAAATAAGCAATTGAGACACCGTACGTCACAAGCTTCTACGAAGTTCTAACTATTCTACACATTAGTGTCTATAGAAATAAGAGAAGAAATAACATAGGGGGATAGAGGGGGACTCCGAGAATTTGCGTGCGCGGGCAGATGTACCTTGAAGTCTCCGGAACAACAGCAACTACAACTAAGAACGAGGCTGGTAGGAGGAACCTGGATCTGCACCCCAAAAACATGTGCAGGGAAGGGCATGAGTATACCACAACGGTACCCAGTAAGTGCCAAGTCTAACCTCGGTCGAGTAGTGTCGAGGTCAGGTCAGGGCCCTACTAGTATATATATATAATAAAAACAAGGCAGAGTGAAATATCGCAATAAAATAAAGACCGAAATTTAACAAGAATGAAATCATAAAAAGGTAACAACTCAGTACAGAGAGATAACAACAGGGGATCTCCCGAGATACCATCTTGTCGTCCCAAACGTAAATGTGCAGGGGATCTCCCGGAACACCGTTCTGTAGTCCCAAAGTAAATATGCAAGAAAGGGTATCTCCCGTAATACTATTCCGTAGTCCCAAGTAAATATGCAGGGGGATCTTTCGGAATACCATTCCGTAGTCGCAAACGTAAATACACAGCTCAAACAATAGAATTTAACAGCTAAAACACGAAATCCTACAATTTAGACTAAGTACAAATAAGCATGGAAATGCTGCATGGAGTTCAGATAAGAAATTAAGGCAAGAAGACATACTATTCTAATCAAACAGGATACTACACATGCTGATGAGACTCAAATAAGAAGGTAACAGGTTATTACTTAGCAGAAAATCGGGTTTTACAACAACTAGCCCGTGTACATACTCCTCACCTCACGTACACGACGCTGACATATCAAAATAGTACCAAGTCATAAGGGGAGTACTCACACACAAGGTTAGGCAAGCCACTTACCTCGAACCAAGCTCAATCAATCTGTAACAATGCTCTTTAAACGAATATCTAACTCCGAATGGCTCAAATCTGGCCAAAATCAATTACATATAATAAATATAACTACAAGGAACTAATCTAGCTAATGAAATCAAAGCTAATGAAAGAAATAGGAAAATCGCCCTAAAAAGTCTCCTCGGGCCCACGTCTCGGAATTGGGTAAAAGTCACAAAATATGAACACCCATTCATTCACGAATTCACTCGTACCAAAATTAAAACCAAATCCGATATCAAAATCCCAATCAAATCTCAAAAACTTAGTTGAAGAACTTCCACCCTTCTTCCCAAAATTTCTCATCCAATTTCCTTAATTTAAAGAAGAAATCAACTATAGATTAATGGAATACAACATAAAACGAGCTATGAATCATTACCCCAAAGTTCTCTCTGAAAAATCCTTGAATTATCGCCTTAATCTGAGCTCTCAATGTCCCAAAATTGAAAATGGTATAAAACGCTCGATTTGGCCCTTTCTCTGCCAGTGATCTCGCTTATGCGAGGGCTCCACTACCTCTTCGGTCCCGCACCTATGGAATTTCCATCGTAGGTGCGGATTTCACTTAAAACTCAGCATCCACTTCTAGTATCAAAAGGTCTCACATGCGGACCCATGTCCACTTCTGCAATCCTTCATCACTCATGCGATCGGAACTCACCTCGCACATGCGACCCCTGATCACTCCTTCCAAATCCTCTTCTGCGCCTAATATTCCGTACGTGTGGTCCCGTACCTACAGCCTCCCCACCGCAGGTGTGAAAACACCAGAAGTCTGAAGACTTCTGAAATAACATAAAATCCAATCTCGATCTCTTAAGCACCAAAAAATCACCCGAGGCCCCCGGAACCTCAACCAACATACCAACAATTCCTAAAACACCATATAAACTTAGTCGAGCTCCCAAACTACATCAATTTCTAAAATCACGAATCACCCTCCAATTCAAACTTAAAGAATTTGAAACTTCAAATTTCTACAACCGATGTCGAAATCTATCAAACCAAGTCCGATTGACCCCAAATTTTGCACACAAGTCATATTCAACCCTACAGACCTACTCCAACTTTTTGAATCGGAATCCGACCCTGATATCAAGAATATCACTACCGATCAAAATCTCTTAAACTTCGACTTTCTCCATTTCAAGCTTAAATGAGCTACAGACCTCCAAAACACAATCCGGACATGCCCCTAAGTCCAAAATAAACTAACGGAGCTAACAGAACCGACAGAACTCCATTTCGGAGTCGTCTTCATACAATTCTGACTTCGGTCCAAATCTTAAGGCTTATGCTTCCGTTTAGGGACTAAGTGTTCCAAAACACTCTGAAACCACAACCAACACGTCCCAGCAAGACACATAAGCACAAAAAGACACTGGGAAAGTAGTAGACAGGGGATCGAGGCTATAAATCTCAAATCGACTGGCCGGGTCATTACATCCTCCCCTCTTAAAACAATTATTCGGTCGGCTGCGCATATCCTGCTCGGTCTCCCAAGTCGCCTCCTGGACTGGCTGACCCCTCCACTACACCTTCATGAAAGAAATGTTCTTTGACCTTAGTTTTCTGACATGCCTGTCAAAAATAGCCACTGGCTCCTCAACATAAGATAGATCCTTGTCCAACCGGACTAAGTTAAAATCCAATACATGAGCCAGATCACCGTGATACTTCCGGAGCATAGAAACGTGGAATATATGATGAACTCATGCTAGGATAGGAGGTAAGTAAATCCCATAAGAAACCTCCCTAACACGTCGCAACACCTCAAAAAGACCAATGTACCTTGGCCTCAACTTTCCCTTCTTCCTGGATCGCATCATGCCCTTCATAGACGATATCAGAGCAAGACCCGCTCTCCAACCATGAAAACTAAATCAAGAACCTTTCGGTCCGCATAACTCTTTTGTCTGGATTGGGCTGTGCGAAGTCGATCCTTAATCACCTTCACCTTTTCCAGGGCATCCTGGACCAAGTCTGTACCCAATAATGGGCCTCGCCCGGATCGAACCAACCCACTAGGGACCGACACCGCCTACTATACAGAGCCTCGGATGGTTCCATCTGGATGCTCGACATATAACTATTTTTGTAGGAAAACTCCGCAAGTGGTAAGAACTGATCCCATGACCCTCCAAACTCCATCACACGCGCACATCGCATATCCTCTAATATTTGAATAGTGCGCTCAGACTGTCCATCCATTTGAGGGTGAAATGTTATGCTCAGCTCCATCCGAGTACCCAAATCATGGTGTACGGCCCTCCAGAACTGTGATGTAAAATGCGTACCCCGGTCAAAGATGATTGATACCGGTATCATGAAACATGACGATCTCGCAGATGTAGATTCCAGCCAGCTGCTCGGAAGAATATGTAGTCATCACGCGAATGAAATGAGGTGACTTGGTCAGCCTATCCACAATCACCCAAACCGCATCAAACCTCCGCTGAGTCCACAGGAGTCCAACAACAAAATCCATAGTGAATCGCTCCTACTTCCACTCCGGAATCTCTAACTTCTGACACAACCCACCCGGTCGCTGATGCTCAAACTTCACGTGCTAGCTATTTATGCGCGGAGTCACATACTCCACTATGTCCTTCATCATCCTCCTCCACTAGTAATGCTACCTCAAGTCCTGATACATCATTGCGAAACCCGGATGAATAAAGTATCGCGATCTATGAACCTCCTGAAGAATCAACTCACGCAAACCATCTACATTAGGCACACATAGCCTGCCATGCATCCTCAATGTGCCATCATCCCCGATAGTGACCTCCTTAGCATCACCGTGTTGGACCGTGTCCTTGAGGACAATTAGGCGGGGACCATCATACTGATGCACCCTAATACAATCATAAAGATAATACTGAGAGACCACACAAGCCAACACTCTCGGCTTAGAAAATATCCAATCTCACAAACTGGCTGGCTAAGGCCTAAACATCCAATGCTAAGGGTCTCTCTGCTGCTGGAAGATATGCTAAACTCCCCAAAGCAACTCAAATTATCGGCCACCACATTGGCCTTCCCTAGGTGGTACAAAATGGTGATATCATAGTCCTTAAGTAGCTCCAACCACCTCCGCTGACGCAAATTAAGATCCTTTTGCTTGAATAGATGTTGCAAACCCCGATGATCGGTGTAAATCTCATAAGAGACACTGTACAAATAGTGCCACCAAATCTTCAAGGCATGAAAAATAACTGCTAACTCAAGGTCTTGGACATGATAATTCTTCTCATGCACCTTCAGTTGCCTGGATGCGTAGGAAATCACCCTATCGTCATGCATTAACACAACGCCAAGATCAATCTGCGACACATCATAATATACAGTGTAAGACCCTGAACCTGTAGGCAATACCAATATTGGGGCTATAGTCAAAGCCATCTTGAGCTTTTGAAAGCTCTCCTCACACTCCTCTGTCCACCTGAACGGAGCACCCTCTGGGCCAGCCTGGTCATTGGTGCTGTAATAGATGAGAATCCCTCTACAAAATGACGATAATACCTCGCCAAAGCAAGAAAACTACGAATCTCCATAGCTGATGACGGTCTAGGACAACTCTACACGGCTTCCACCTTCTTCAGATCTACCTTCATCCCATCATGATACTACATGAACCAAGAATACGACTGAGTCTAGCCAAAACTCACACTTAGAAAATTTTTCATACAATTTCTTTTCTCTCTAAGTCTGAAGCACAGTCCTCAGGTGCTTTTCATGATCCTCCCGAGTTCGGGAGTATACCAGAATGTTGTGAATAAATATAATGATGAAGGAGTGAACATAAGTCCGGAACACGCTATGCATCAAATGCAGAAAAAGATGCTGGGGAATTGGTCAGCCCAAAACACATAACAAGAAACTCATAGTGACCATATCGGGTCCTGAAAGCATTCTTCGGGATATCTGGCTCTCGAATCTTCAACTGATGATAGCCTGAACATATGTCAATCTTGGAAAACACCCCGGCACTCTTTAACTGATCAAATAAGTCATTAATCAAGGCAATGGATACATGTTCTTCACTGTAACTTTGTTTAGCTGGCGATAATCAATACACATACGCATAGAACCATCCTTTTTCTTCACAAACAAGATCGGAGCACCCTAAGGTGACACACTGGGTCGAATGAAGCTCTTATCAAGCTAGAAACACATCTACGGAGTCCCTCACTACTGGAACTGACTTAACTTTAGGGGTATCGATACTCATATTTGTCACATAAGCTAAATACGTGTCACACCCCTTCTCAACCATTCGTTGAGCCTTAAGAAATGAAATAACTCTGCGAGGAGTATACTTTAAGGTACCCTTACACTCTAATCGCAGTAAGCCTGTCATAGCCTGGCATAGCCAGCG
The DNA here is from genome assembly GCA_005239505.1 of Nicotiana paniculata. Lineage (NCBI taxonomy): Eukaryota > Viridiplantae > Streptophyta > Magnoliopsida > Solanales > Solanaceae > Nicotiana > Nicotiana paniculata. Next base: position 9,778 of record ML306004.1, read on the forward strand.
TCACGATCTTAGTGTGACAATCAAGAATAGCATAATGGGGCGAAAACCTGTCCATGACTAAGATGACATCAAAATCTACCATGCTGAGTAATAATAAATCGGCTCTGGTCTCAAAACCACTAAGAGCAATCAAACACGACCGATATACGTGGTCCATAACAAGAGAATCTCCCACAGGAGTAGACACATAAATAGGAGAACTCAAAGAATCCGGAGATACGCCCAAATGTGGGGCAAAATAAGAAGACACATATGAATATGTAGAGCCTGGGTTAAATAATACCGACGCATCTCGATGACTGACTGGAACAATACCTGTAATGACAGAGTCGGAAGCAACTGCTTCTGTACGAGCTGGTGGAGCAGGTGGGGCGGTAACTGGTGTTAGAATCATAGCCTGAGGACTTAGTGGAGCACGTGGTGGCTGAGAAGTCTGTGGAGGTGCACCCCTACTAAGTATGGGGAAATCCCTCACCATATGGAGAGTGTCTCCACACTCAAAACAACCACCCGGAGGGCGTTTCTACTGTGACTGACTCGCGCCAGGTTTGCTAGACTGGCCGCTAATAGCACCCCGAGCAGGAGGCACACTAGATAATGGCGGTGCATAATAAGGCTCCTGGGGCCTACAAGAGGATGGAACACCACTGATGTCTAGAAGAGTTGAATGAACGGGGTGACTCACATAACCCCTACCATGGCGAGCTGTTGGGGCACGAGCTCAAGAATAAGAACCAGTCTGTCGAGACCTGTTGGCCTCTCTCTCTTCCCTGTCCCGGGCTAGCATGCCATCCAATCTCCTAGCAATGCTAACAACCTGCGGATAAGAGATATCCATCTCCAACTCCCTAGCCATACTGATCTGGATGTTGGGGTGGAGCTCCTCAATGAAATGACGAACCCTCTCCCGGAGTGTGACAACCAAGGCCGGTGCATGTCGGGCCAAATCACTGGATTGCATACATTAACACAGTCATATATACCTAGCGCAACTGCTCAAACTCCATGTGCCATGCATCTATGAGGCTCTGAGGGACATACTATCTCAAAAACATATCCAAGAACTGAGTCCATGTAAGTGAGGCTGACTTGTTCGGACTACTCAACTCATAAGCACACCACCACTGATAGGTTGCTCCTCTAACCTAGAAAGTGGTAAAAAAAACCCCACTCATCTCCGCTATGCCCATAGTACGGAGAATACGATGACACTCCTCCAGAAAACCCTGAACATCATCTGTAGACAATCCCTTGAAGGTAGGTGGGTGGTACTCCTTGTACCTCTCAAGTCTGAGTTGCTTCGCCTCAGAAGTGGTTGTCTTGGTCTCATGCTGAACCGGAGCTACTAGCTGCATAGGAATGAACTCTCGGTCCTGATCAACATGGACCCTCTACTCAGGAGTACAGGCTGCGGGAGTATGTGCCCCTCCCCCCACCTGAGATGTGGCGGGAGCAAGTTGGATCAATCCAACCTGATCTAAGGTGCTGAACATGCTCATGAATTGGGCTAGAGTCTCCTGGAGGTCTAGTGCAACAATAGGAACCTCTAGTGCATGCCCTCCACCTGGAGTCGTTGGGGGATCCTCTATCGCAGCTCGTGCGGGTGATCTAGATGCATTGCGTGGTTGTCCTCTAGAGCGGCCACGGCCTCTGGCAGCTCTAGCAGGGAGGCGGGTGCCTGGTCATCATCATATCTCCCTGTACGGGTCCTCACCATCTTTGAGAAAGAATAGAATAGATAATTTTAGATTTGATGCGAATAACTCGAACGACAAAGAATGAAAAGAAGTATGATTGTCAGTTCCATAGCCTCTTGAAGATGAGTACAGACGTCTCCGTACCGATTCGCGAGACTCTAGTAAACTGGCTTGCGACTCACGACACCTATGAACCTAGAGTTCTGATACCAACTTGTCACGACCCAAAAACTCCCTCCATGAATTTTCGTGACAACACCTAGTCTCTACGACTATGTAAGCCTAACACTTTGCGAAAATGAAATGAAAAAATTGAAAATTAACAATTAACAGCAACAGATATTTTAAATAAGCAATTGAGATGCCTCTCCGCATATACAATAACCAACTCTCAAAATGTACATAACAATCCCAAGACCCGGAACACCGTAAATCACAAGCTTCTACGAAATTCTAACTATTCTATACATCAGTGTCTATAGAAATAAGAAAAGAATTAACATAAGGGGATAGAGGGGGAATACGAGGATTTGCGGGCGCGGGCAGATGTAGCTTGAAGTCTCCGGAACAACAGCGATTGCAACGAAGAACGAGTTTGGTATGAGGAACCTAGATCTGCACACGAAAAACATTTATAGGGAAGGGCATGAGTACAACACAATAGTACCAAGTAAATGCCAAGACTAACCTCGGTCGAGTAGTGATGAGGTCAAGTCAGGTCCCTACAGGTATATATATAATATCGCAATAAAATAAAGACCAAAATTTAACAAGAATGAAATCATAGAAAGGTAACATCTTAGTACACAAAGATAACAACAGGGAATCTCCCGAGATACCGTCTCGTAGTCCCAAACGTAAATGTGCAGGGGGATCTCCCGGAATATCGTTCTGTAGTCCCACAGTAAATATGCAAGACATGGGGATCTCCTGGAATACCGTTCTGTAGTCCCAACTAAATATGCAGGGGTATCTCCTAGAATACCGTTCCGTAGTCCCAAAAGTAAATACACAGCTCAAACAATAGAATTTAACAGCTACAACCTAAAATCCTACAATTTAGACTAAGTATAAGTCAAGGAACAACAGTTAATTCGCTAAACATGTTGCACGAAGTTCAGATAAGAAATGAAGGCATGAAGACATACTATTATAATCTAACAGGATACAACACATGCTGATATGACTCAAATAAGTAAGAAAGAGGTTATTACTTAGCAAAAAATCAGGGTTTTACATAAATTAGCCCGTGTACGTACGCGTCACCTCACATACACTACGCTCACATATCAAAACAGTACCAAGTCCTAAGGAGATTTTCCCCACACAAGGTTAGGCAAGACACTTACCTCGAACAAAGCTCAATCAATATGTAACAATGCTCTTTCCACGAATATCTGACTCCAAATAGCCCAAATCTAGCCAAAATCAATTACATATCATAAATATAACTACAAGGAACTATTCTAGCTAATGAAATAAAAGCTAAAGTAAGAAATTGAAAAATCGCCCTAAAAAATCTCCCCGGGCCCACATCTCGAAATCAGGTAAAATTCACAAAATATGAACATCCATTCACTCACGAGCTCACTTGTACCAAGGTTATCTAAATACTATATCAAAAATCCCAATCAAATCTCAAAAACTTAGTTTAAGAAATTCCACCCTTCTTCCCAAAATTTCTCACCCAATTTCCTTAATTTAATGAAGAAATCAACTATAGATTAATGGAATACAACCAAAAACGAGTTAGGATACATTACCAGAAAGTTCTCTCTGAAAAATCCTTGAATTAACTCCTTGATCCGAGCTCTCAAAGTCCAAAAATTGAAAATGGGATAAAACCCTCGATTTGGCCCTTTTTCTGCTAGTGATCTCGCTTCTGCCCGGGATCCACCGCATCTACGGTCCTGCATCTGCAGAATATCCATCGCACGTGTGGATTTCACTTAAAACTCAGCATCCTCTTCTACGATCAAAAGGTCTCACATGCAGAACCATGTCCCCTTATGCGGTCCCCCACCTCTCCTGCGATCTCTCTAGCGCATCTGTGGGCATCGCAGATGCGGAACTCACCTCGCACCTGTGACCCTTGACCACTGCTTCCAAATTCGCTTCTGCGCTTAATCTTCTGCACGTGCGGTCCCGCACCTACGGCCTCCCCACCGCAGGTGCGAAACACCAGAAATGTCAAGACTTCAGCAATAACATAAAATCCAATCTCTATCTGTTAAGCACCCAAAAATCACCCAAGGCCCTGGGGACCTCAATACAAACATACCAACAAGTCATAAAACACCATACGGAATTAGTCGAGCCCCCAAACCATATCAAACAACGCTAAAATCACCCTCCAAATTCAAACTTAAAGAACTTGAAACTTCAAATTTCCATAACCGATGTTGAAACCTATCAAACCACGTCCCATGGACCCTAAATTTTGCGCACAAGTCATATTCAACCCTACAGACCTAACCCAACTTCTTGAATCAAAATCCGACCCTGATATCAAAAATTCCACTACCGGTGGAATCTCCAAAACTTTGACTTTCGCCATTTCAAGCATAAATGAGCTACAAACCTCCAAAACACAATGCAGACACACTCCTAAGTCCGAAATCAGCTAACAAAGCCAACAGGATCGATAGACCTCCATTCCGTAGTGGTCTTCACATAGTTCAGACTACAGTCCAAATCTGAAGGCTTACGCTTTCATTTAGGGACTAAGTACCCCAAAATACTCCAAAACACGACCAACACCTCCTGGAAATACACATAAGTAGAAAAAGACACGGGGAAAGCAGTAGATAGAAGATCGGAGCTATAACTCTCAAAATGACCGACCGGATCATAGTCGCATTCACCATTACATATCATATCTCAGTCTCTATTATCATATGTTGTCAAATTTCATATCATTCATTAGGGATGCTTAGCATGAGTGTTGTGAACCCTAGAGACTCTAGATATTGATTGCTGAGTGAGGCCGAGGGCCTGTTGTGAGTGATATTTATGGTATCGGGCTGAGTGAGACCGAAGGCGTGATACAATTGTGAGCCATGATGTTGAGTTTGATAGTTTTATACAGCTGTGAGTCATGGTGTTGAGTTTGATAATTTGATACGACTGTGAGCCATGATGTTGGGCATTGTGGATGCCTTTGTACATCATCTGAGCAGTGTGTATGCTTCTCGATATATATATATATATATATATATATATATATATATATATATATATATATATATATATATATATATATATATATATATATATATATATATATATA
>ML306005.1:0-65320 GCA_005239505.1 Nicotiana paniculata
CATGTACCGAGTAAGTGTCGAGCCTAACCTCGGCGAAGTAGTGACGAGGCTAGGACACGACAATAAATATTACCTGTGCAGTTCAATAATATAGCAGGAAATAAACAAGAAATACATATACGGGGAAGAACATGCTGGGGATAAAAGGGGCAACAATTGCTAAAATAGTAGAATCAAGTACTAACTGGAATGTAGAAGTAAAACGGAAGTAACAACTCGAAACAAGTAAAATAGACAGGAGAAGGCACGGCATGAGCCCTCGTGCATAGCCTCACAATCACTCGGCACGGAATGTCCCCTCGTGCATAACCTCACAATCACTCGGCACGGAATGTCCCCTCGTGCATAAATAATAATCACTCGGCACGGAATGTCCCCTCGTGCATAATGAATATAAAAGCAACAATTGATATGAGAGTTTAACAATACGACATTTCAAATGTACAGAAATAATCAACAAAATTCTATTGTCTCGGCAAGGGACTCAGCTATAACCAATCTTACTCAGAAGTATAATGTCAACAGTAAAACCCTCGACCGAACACATAATCAATAACTTTCTACGTCATGAAATAACCTCAAGGTACCACTTCCAAGGTTTCCAATAATTCACAGCATAGAGAATATCAAAGAACATTAAATAACTCATCAAAATTCGACTCACAGACATGTTTGACCACAACATATAGGTACCTGTCACCTCACCTATACGTTGGACATGAAATACACATAGCAAATAAGAATCTATACCTATTCCCTCAAGCTAAGGTTAGGCCAAACACTTACCTCGGCTCCAAGAATGCAAGTCAAGCCTCAATCACGGCATTTCCTCTTGAATCCAACTCCGAAACGATAATATCTAGACATAATTGACTTAATAACATCAATAATTATTCAATAACTCAATCCCAAAGCCTAATTATACATTTCTCATCATTCTTCCAAAACTACCAAAATTCGACCCCAGGCCTGCTTGGTCCAAACACGAGGTTCGGACCAAAACTCGATCACCCATTCCCCCACGAGCCCGAATATACAATTTGTTTTGAAATCCAACCCCAAAATGATGTCGAATTCCCAAAAATTTCAAAAGCCCTAACTCTACCAAAATCCCCAATTTCTGAAACACGTCAAACCAAGTCCGTTTCTTACCAAATTTTACGGGTAACTCACATAACACATATTGAACTTGTTCCGGGCTTCGGAACCATAATACGGGCCCGGTAATACAGATTTCACCTCAAAGTTCATTTCCAAAGGTATTTATTATTTTCAGAAAATAATTTTCTTTAAAAAATTCATTTCTCGGACTTGGGACCTCGGAATTCGATTTCGAACATACGCCCAGGTCCCATATTTTCCTACGGACCCTCCGAGACCGTCAAATCATGGGTCCGGGTCCGTTTACCAAAAATATTAACCAAAGTCAACTTTATTTTAATAATTATTATAAGAACATCATTTTATCAATTTTCCACATAAAGGCTTTCCAGCTAAGCGCCCGGGTTGTGCACGCACATCGAGGTGATTAACGGAGGCTTTCGGAGCCTCAGAACACAGTTTTAGCTAAATTTACACAGGATGACCCTTTTAGGTCATCACATATAGAGAGAAACTGATATATTATTTAACTTTCAAACTGATGTACATAATGAACTGAAATCTCCTCTATTTATAGAAGAAGGAAGTTATTGTGTAAGCTGCTACTGTAAGCTACTTGTAAGTTGCTACTGCAAGCTGCTGTGTAAGCTGCTACTACAAGCTACTGTGTAAGCTGCTACTGCAAAGTTGCTGTGTAAGCTGCTACTATATCAGATATAGATAATCTTCTACCGGAGGTAATATTTATCCATAACAAAGTACCGAAATGATAAGCTTCTTCAGGAAGCTTATTTCCAATAGAGTACCAAATAAATAAATATATTTACGACGGAGTCTCATATGGAAGCTTATTTATAACGGCGTACTAAATGAACATCCATACTATAATATATATTTATAATAATGTCAAATATGTATAATTTCTCGAACATAACTAGTTCAAGAAAAGACAACAATAAGAAGAAAATCAATAAAGGAAATAAGACGGAATTACCTTGGGGTGGATTATATATTAGTTTGTGTAGGAATAATAATAGAACACTCCTTTTTAGGAATTACCTTGGGGTGGATTAATACTAATGTTAGACGATTGAATAGTCACACCAAAGGAGCTAGTGACGGAAGTCATTAGTTAAAAATGCAGTGGGCAGAAGAGGGGATTTTCAGTTCCAATTATTTTTTAAAGCTTTGGCGTTGCTTTACCCAACAAGACGAAGAGTTTGGTGGCGGAGATGGTAAAGAGACGGCGGCAAGCGGTGCATGAGGTGGAGATAACCCATCAGTTCTTCAAGATTATTCTCTCTCCTCATGCCTCTAAATTAGTATGTTCTTTCTGCAATTGGGTTTATGATTTCCTTTTTCTATTTCTATTTGTTTGGTTTCTGTTCCCTTCACTTTTTGATTTAGTAATGCTTTCTCTTTATAACTTTGTGAAGATTTCTTAGTTTTTAAATTTCCCCTTTTGGTAGTGAAAAATTGTTATTTCGATTTCAAATTGCATAAGAGGGAGATGTAGTAGGGAGCTCTCTTTGATTATATTATGAGTTTGTTATGTCAAACTAGGGAGGTTAAGCCAAGCCCATTTCTTGTTTCAAATGGTAAAAGCTAAATAATTAGCCAACTTTTGATATTAGAACACAAACTAGTATAGTTTTTAAATTTAGCTGATTTTGGGGTGTCTCTACATTTTACAAATGCAATCCAAAAATAGTAGACATCCCATTAGAAGCATAGTTTTGATAGACTTAAATGATCAACTGTCAAAAACACAAGATTGAAATATTTCTACTTGCAGAGTTAATTTGACACTTTGCAGCACATACTTTACTACAGTATATCTTTTCATATTACTCATCTTTGCTTTTAAGTAATGTCACTGTGCGAAAATTATTGTACTATTTACTAATAGTATAATAAGTTTTGAGAGAGCTTGTTTCCAAGATTTTCAAGATGCAAATGAGATTGAACTGAGGAAGTGTAAATAATAGTCCTGATGACAAAAATCCAAAATTCAACCTTAATCTGTACCCCATCTGAAAGACCAAGGAAGTCATGTAATGTATCTTTGGTCTTTCAACTTGGTCTTTAAATGTGCACAAGTGGGTTTACGGCGTGCAAAATATTTAGCATAATCCATAAAAGAGTTATGTTCTCTATGTGTGCAATTAAATGGGGTTAGATACAAGAGGGTTTTTGAGGGAATAGGAAGCTTGAGGATCACAAGGTTTTTGGGAAACCTTAATGTAAATATAAACCAGTTTCAACTAAGTTCCCTGTTTTTTAGCAGTAACAAGAATGAATAACACGAACACTTTGAATTGAAGAAATTAGGAATTAAGAAGGTTTCTGCTCTTCTTAGCATTTGATTTACGTAAGATTTGATCAGTTGTACCAAGAAAGGGATACGGACAAAAGGGAGGCTTATTGACAGTGGAGAAAACTTTATTGCTTTCATTTTTAATCTCTTTTGCTTGACCAAAACTAGTTTTGGCTTTCATGTACAATCAGCTCTGAATAAGGAAAAAATACGGAAAGAAGAGGTCAATTTAAATATTCGTGGTCATGCATGACTATAAAAAATATTTACATTCTCATGCCACTTTTCGTTTATAGGTTGTGGAACATCCTCTTGCAGAAATGCAAGGTAAGGTTGCGTACAATAGACCCTTATGGTCCGGCCCTTACCCGGATCCCGCGCATAGCGGGAGCTTGTGCACCGGGCTGCCCTTTCATGCAAGTAAGTTGAATTAACATTGGGCAATGCGATAGTGTTGCAAACCGTTATTCGCCGGGGAAAGTCAAGTATTTGCTTAAGTTTACGGATAGAAAATTGCTAATATACACTTATCACCAATCAATATATGTGATCAGAAGCCATCACCAATTAAGAGCCTAAAATGTGAAGAAATATCCAGCTTTAGGAGAAGGCCTCATTTGTTTGCACTTAATGGAGGTCTGCTTCTTAATTACTCACAATTGTTAAGTGCGTTTATTGTTTAGATTTTAATCTTAATCATTTAGATCTTAACCAATAAGTGTGTTTTTAATTTTACAACCACCTAATAGGTCTGAATAGATCTTAATGATTAAGATCTATAACAAAGTCTTAATATCATTAAGATGTTATACATTCAAGAATTTATGTAAAAAAAGATATTTCACTATTATTCCTACACTTTCACCATTAACCATCACCTCTGTTGCTATCGTCGTCCTCCACATCGTAGGCTACCACTATACCCACCATCCACTATCAATTACCACCATCCTCAACCATAACTACCACCACTGTCAAGCACGAATGTTAGTTGATACTACCATTAGCCATCATTTACAACCATCACCACCAACCACCATTACTACAACAATCACCAACCACCACTATATATCACTCATCACCATTATCAGTCACCACCACCATCAACCACCACAGTTAACTACTATTGTCATCCGCATCTACTACCTATAATCACCACCATCAACCAATACCACTACCAGAATTACCCAGTGGGCACCCAAAACCATTCTTGTTAGCCATCACCACCACCAACCACCATATAGTTTTTTAATAACATTTTATTGATATAGTATTAGATTAATTAGTACTATTTGATTTGAATTTATACTTATTAATTATTAAATAAAAATAAGTTATATACATTTAGTGGTAGAGAAAACAAACGGTCTTAATTATTCAATATTCAGATCTTAATACATCTTAATATGCAGATGTGTATCCTTAGGCATTTTAATTTTAATACACATATAATATTCAAATATTTATTCAGATTTAGAAGTCTTAATAAAAAAAATGAGTGAAATCTTCTGTCTGTGGAGCTTGATTGACAGATCTAAGACCTGAGCTTAACTAATCACTTCAGTATTTGTTGTTTGTCTGTACATGATTTTCCTACTTAGTATCTAGCTATCGCTTTTTCTTTCTCCTTTTTCCAGTGGCAATATGTGATTGAAAACTTCACTACAGTCTCTTCAGCTACCTCTGACACCAGATATTGGTCTTAAAGTTCTCTCTCTTTCCTTTTGGTTTCCTCTCTTTTTTTTGTTCATTTCTTTCCGATTTTGGTATCATACAGCACATCCCAGATGAATTTGTAATGAAGTATGGGGCCAACATGCGAGATCTTGTATCCCTCGAGGTCCCATGTGGCGCAATATGGAAAGTGAAATTGCAAAACTCTAATGGCATGGCATGGCTGAAGGAGGGTTGGGACCAGTTCAAGGAGTACTATTCAATTGGTTTTGGTTACTTTTTACTCTTCCAATATAATGGAAACTCTCATTTCTCTGTCTCCATATTTGATTTAAGTGCTTCCGAGATTGAATATCCTTCTGGCCCAAGTGAAGATATGAAACCAGAGAATTTTGTAAAGATAGTGTGTGATGCTAGTCATAGAAAGAAGGAAGGTGGGCCTCAGACAAACAATAATGCATGTGATGACATCGGGGACGATTTTCTGAGAAAGAAGACTGTAAAAGTTACAAAAGTAGCAGATCATTCATATTCAAGAAGACAAAAGTCCGGCGTTCCAGAATGGCAGGATCCTATCACGGTGAACCTTGAGAAACCAGACGTGGAGGAGGATTTGTATTGTGCAACAGATAAAGAAAAAAAGAAGGAGATTAAGAAGGAGAAACTTGGAAAACAAAACATGGAGAAGAATTTGTACCATGCAGCAGATAAAGGAAAAGGTATATTGGTTAAATGTTTGTAGCTATTTTCATGGATTCTTCTTGTTCAATAACATGAGATCTTCCCTTGTGGTACACATTTTGGTTGAATTATGCTGGTGCCAATAACATTCTCCTTTCTCTCTCTTTGTGTCCTCCTGCTACCCCTTCCCCGGTCCCTTTTTTTAGCAGAGCACTGCAAAGAAGTACTAGATCCCCCAGCCTCTAAGATGACAAATACTAGCAGATGCAATAAAAGGAAATATTCTACGAGTTTGGAGGCACCACATTGTAGGCATCCTCTACGAAGTAAAAGTAAACCGGTGGAAGTGGTGAAGCTTGACCAATCAAAAACAGAGGGGACTATGCACTGTGTAAAACCAAAGAACACAGTAGTTGCAGATTCTTCACATTCTGGAAGACAGAAAACTGCCGCTCCAATATCCTGTCCAGAAACAAAAGAGCCTAAGAAGCTGAAGCTTGAAAAAGTGAAGTCGAAAGAGGATTTCCATTGTGCAGCACCAAAAGCAAGAAGGGGGGAGACTAACATGGAGAAAATGGAAAAGCAAGATGTGCAACAGAATTTTTATGTTGAAGCATATAAATTTAAAGGTATTTGGTTTTAATATTTGTGGCTACTCTCATTGATGCTACTGGTCAGTAACAAGATTTTCCTTTGTAGTCTCATTGCGTTGAACTATGTTGCGAGGCATGACATTCTTCTTCGTTATCCCCCCCCCCCCCCCCCCCCCCCCCCCCCAACCTTTTTGGCAGAGCACTGCAATGAAGCACCAGCAGTGGATCCCTCAGCATCTAAGATGACAACCACTAATCAACAAAGTGAAAAGAAAACCACTACCAATTTGGATGCGTCATGTTGTAGGTATCCACTACGAAGTAAGCAACTGAAAGAGGTAAAGCTTGAAACGGAAGAAGACTTGTTTTGTGCAGCACAAAAAGCAAAAAGGAAAGAGACTAACAGAGTGAAGCTTGACAAAGGAGATGCTGAAGGTATTTGGTTTTAATATTTGTGCCTACTCTCATTAATGCTGAGTAATGAGACAATTTTTTCTCCGTGACACGCATTATGTGGAATTGTGTTATGACGGATGACATTCTTCTTCCTTTCCTCTTACCCCCCCCCCCCCCCCCCCNCCCTCAGCACCTAAGATGACAACCACTAAACAACATACTGAAAAGAAAACTGCTACCAGTTTGGATGCAGTCACATTGTAGGTATCCACTGCGAAGTAAGCAACTGAAAGATGTGAAGATTGAAAAAAGAGATTTGAAAGGTATTTGGTTCAGTAACAAGACAATGTTCCTTGTGAGTCTCATTACGTTGAATTATGTTATGATGGATGACATCCCTTTTCTCCTCCCTTCCTTCCCCCCTCCTGCGTCATCTTTTTGGCAGAGCACTGCAATGAAGTACCAGTGGTGGATCTCTCAGCATCTAAGATGACAACCACTAATCGACATACTGAAAAGAAAACTGCTACCAGTTTGGATGCGCCATGGTGTAGATATCCACTGCGAAGTAAGCAACTGAAAGATGTGAAGATTGAAAAAAGAGATGTGGAAGGTATTTTGTTCAGTAATAAGACAATTTTCCTTTGTGAGATTCATTACGTTGAATTATTTTATGATGGATGACATTCTTCTTTTCCTCCCTCCCGTCCCTTCTCCCATGTCATCTTTTTGGCAGAGCACTGCAACAAATTACCAGTAATGGATCCCTCAGCATCTAAGATGACAACCACCAATCAACATAGTGAAAAGACAACTGCTACCAGTTTAGATGTGTCACGTTGTAGGTATCCACTGCGAAGTAAGCAACTGAAAGAGGTGAAGCTTGAACAATGGGGAGAAGGGAAGAATATGCATAATCTAAAGCCAAAAAGTAATGTAGTAGCAGATTCTCCATATTGTAGAAGGCAAAATTCTGGCCTTCCAGCATCCTCTCCAAGTTTTCACCCAGAAAGAAATGAGCCTATCAGGGTGAAGCTTGAAAAGCCAGACGTGGAAGAGGATTTGTTTTGTGCAGCTCAAAAGGGAAAAATGAAGGTGACTAACAATGTGAAGCTTGAAATAGGAGACAGGGAAGGTAATTTGAATAGTGCAGCTTACAAAGTAAAAGGTATGTCATTCTACTTTTTATGGCTACTCTCATGGATACTGCTTGTTTGGTAACATGATGATCTTCCTTTGTGGTGATTTTGTTGAATTATATTGTTAAATATGACATTCTTTGGTCTTTCTTCTGTCTCTCCGATTTCACAGCTTCTCAGATGACAAATACTTGGCAAGAAAAAGGCTATACCCTCATAGATGCACAATTTTCCAAATTGGGGAATCCATACTTCATTGTTTCTATGCAGCCGACTTATGTCTCAAGAAATTTCCGCTTGGTAAGCTGTCAGTCAAGAGATGATCAGTTCATTGCCTTTTGATAGATGTCGAGTCCTACTATCCTTAGGGGTCAAGTGTCCTTTGTTTTTAGTCTGTTAAAGGGAAAGAGGGTAAAAGAACTCAGAATCTCTAAAAAGAGTATCTCTTACAACAATTTCTGTTTTTCCAGAATATACCTGGTAACTTCTTCAGGAGATATTTCAAAGAGGAGGAAACCATTGTCATTCTGCGAGCTTCTGATGGGAGAACTTGGCGTGCAAGGTGCTCTTTCCAATCAAATTGTACGAGGATCCACTCACCAGGTTGGAGAGAATTTGCACTAGACAATGGTTTAAAAGTGCATGATACTTGTGTCTTTGAGCTGATGGAAGGTGTCGAGCCAATGCTATATGTAACAATTTTCCGTGCTGACTCCTCTTTCCTGAAAGACAGTCTCCCATTTTGCTGGCAAGGTAGGGATAGCGTCACTGTACTTTAGCTTTACTATCCATCTTCTGTTGATCTTGAACTCTTCTTGAAGGAGTTAAGCCTCTTACAGATGAACACTGAGCTCAAGGATATTACATGTATTCCTTGATTCTAGTTGAGTTAATACCCTAAAATCTGCCTAAACTCTACAACCTTTGTCAATTGCCTACCTAAACTGTCACATGTCCCTGAAAACCCCCTAATCTATATCCCCCTTCATAATAAAACCCCTTCTTCGCATTCTTACTAGTGCGTATAATACATGCTCCAATTTTTTCTAAAATCTGCCATGTGACATTCTACGTGGATATTTGTTTAGCTTAATCTAAAAAACAGACTTAATTAAGATTTTAATACTCTTTATTATATCATTGTAAAAAATTATACGGTAAAAATAAAAAAGAGGGCTAGGGTTAAAACTAGTGGATCAATTGTTAAAAACTCATTTTCTCTTTGCTCTCATCGAAGAATGGCTACACTCTTCTCTCAGTAGCGATTTTCTCCATTAATCTTGGTTTTAACCTCAATTGCTTTGTCTATTCTTGCTTCTGTTTGAAAATCGGGATAAAAATTAGGGTTATGCTCCTGAACCGGTATAGAAGATTAGGGTTTTGACAAGAGAAAGAATTTTAGATGGATTCAGATGAAGATATTGTGAAGGGTGAAAAAATGGAGAAGAAAGTAAAAATATGAGGAAGGAAGGTGAAATATAAAGAAAAAGAGGAGAATTGAAAAGAAATATAAATTTTAAAAAAGAAAGGCTAATTAGCCATTAAACACTGTCAGGTAGGCCATTTTAATGACCTTTTTCAGCCTTCACGCGCTCTTTGGCGATTTATTACACACATATTGTCACATAAGCGACGAGGGGGTTTTATTATGAAGGGAGATATAGTTCAAGGGATTTTCGAAGACAGACGATAGTTTAGATAGGCAATTGACAAAGCTTGTATAGTTTAAGAAGGTTTTAAGGTGTTAACTTTCTTAAGATTGAGCTCACCAATATTATGTGTAATTAAGTATCCTCAGATGATAATTGTTTTTTGGTTTATATTTCTCCTTACATCTATTTAGCAATGGAAGTCCTCTCCATTTTCTTAGTTTCTGTTTCTGTTTCCTGTGACAGGTTCTCGTGCTTGCACAAGTACTAGCAATTCTCAGGCACTATGAGAAACTTTACAATGATAGCAGCTTTTATGGAATACTAGATTTACCTCGTCTTTGGTCATCCCTTCCTCTAGTATTTAGTATCTTCATTTCGAACTGAAATATTGTTACTATTTTTTGTTCCATGTTTGCTTCTTGTTTTTTGGTTCATGCTAAAATCATGTTTTTGCATTCTCAAACGGATATAATTTTAAAGGGTTTCGGTAACCAATAGTGCTATCCTTGCTTTTAATTTCATTGATTATCCTTCAATTGCTCTTCCCAACCTTGTTATTGGAGGGACAGTTCGTTCATTTATGTCGTCTAACTCTGCATTGAGCCAAACTATTCTCCTCCATCTTCCTTTCTCGTAATCTGCCTCTTTCTGACCCCTAAGCAATGGGGCTGAGCATTTTAAATGGTTACTGAAAATTGATTCTTTTCTTAATGATTGCGCTGTTGAATCATCCATTATTATAACCTCAAAGTCGATACTGCAAAAAAAAAAAAAAGAAAAAAAAAAAGATAGTATCAGATCTTTTTGCACAAGAAATGTGAAGTCAATTGGCACCCAGGGGAATTATTCACAAATCAAAAGATTATTTGAAGAGACACTGTTCATTCCACCATGGAAATAAAACAAATCAAACTGCAAAGTTGATGCCTTTGTACATTTTCAAGCCTAACAATTGAAGTTATAACCTGTAGAAAAGACCCATAAAACCATGTGTGACAATTTTACTTCAGTAGCATAGAGGCTTAAAATGTAGCTCACTTGAAAAGAAAAAGCAACGGAAATGTTGAGTGCTAGGAAAATGGAATAGGAGTTGAGAAAGCTGCCAGAAAGTGAAAACGAAACGAACAGCCAGATTGTGAGTTCCGACTCATGAAAACTCAAGATTCAAGATCAAGGTTGAATGCAGCTCTCTCTGTTTTAAATGGTCAAAAAATATGAGTGGATAACATGTCACCCAGGGAAGAGGAGCGCCGGCAGAGGGCAAGGCTATCTGCTATCCTCTGGCCAGCAAAACTAATAAGGAAATATAGTGTTTGTAATCTGCAACTAGGTTTGTGATTGTCCCTCATGGTTGTTACAAATGCAGGGAACAATCCACTCATTTCTAACCAAAGATGATATGATATATATTATCTAACCTATCTAGTCTTTAAGCAGCTGGAAAAGCTAACACGTAAAACCCAGAAACAATAATTCATACATACCAAGTGAAACAATACTGCTTTTTAAGCTTCACAACTCAATCCATGTTCTCTAGTTAATCACTTTTAAAACGAGTGCCAAAAGGAAATGGTTTCTCTTGAAATGTGCTCCTCTACTCCCTTGAGGTAATCAGAAATGATAGAATTATGACAATCTCCAAAATCAGAATTGTAAAGTAAGAAGCATGCATACTATCAGAGGAACACTTGGGCAGTTATTTAAGACTTCGAAATCAACCAAATCACTGAAAGTTCTTACATCAGTTTAAGGCCTTGTATGGGAGTGCAGTAACTTTTAGATAAGTAGCTTTTCCAAATTGTCTGAGAAGGAAAGACTTTTGAAACAAGTCATAAATATTTGTGTAGCTGTAAATCATCTCACAAAGGGTAAAATGAAATTTTTTAAAGTTAAATTGTTTCTAAATATAAAAATGTATCATTCTTTTTGTAACAAACTAAAAACGATAGTGCATCACATAAATTGAGACGTGCAGTATTTCATTTTGGTTTCCAAAATAATTTTGTGTCTCAAACATTCTAAATTTTATTATGTCCATTTCAGGGACATGTTAAAAGTTCTTTTTCCACATGTGCCCAGATTCATTCATGAGACCTGAAACTCAAAATTAATGAGAACAGATAAATGATATATATCATGGAGATAACTTGATGACAACACAGAAAAGAATAAATGATTATCATGGAGAGAACTTGATGACAACATTGACATAAACTATCACATACACTGTCTCATAGCATTCTCAAAGCACAACATGAGCATAGTATCTAACAGAATCTCAAAGCCTTCATCCAGCCTCTAGAAACTAAATCTTTATCAACTTACTCGTTAAAGGTAAACAATCCTTACCACTATATTATGACACCACCGGGTCAGTCACTGTAAGTGTTCCAGCTGAATTCTTCTTAGAGAACAAAAGACTGTCAATCATATCTTTGAGACACACCACAGGAGGTTCTCTGAAACGATGCTCATGAAGGGAGTAATCCACACTCTCACCTCAACTTTCAATTGCATTAGTTAATTTTCTTTCATCTTGATCTAAAAATGGCTGTCTTCTTTGACCTGTTCTGAGTAACTAACATGAGGACCATATCATAAGCAAGACCAGGGATAACTTCCTCAACATTATAAAGAACTTCTCCGCAAATTCAGATCAGAAAATGAGAATCGTAAAGTTACACGTAATCATCTCTCAGCTTGTAATTACAGAACTTCTTAAAAGACCTCTAACTGATCGGATTCGTATTCTGAAAGCATATCCAATCCAATTCCAAAGGTTCCTGAGAACTTCAAATAGTACAGCCAATCACATCTCAGCTTGTAACTTGAACATTAAATTCTTGAAAGACCTTAATCTACTTTGCTTCATGTTCTAAACGCATATCAGAATCTGAGTCTATGCCAGAGTAATATCTAGTTCCACAGGTTTCACCAACGAAACTACTTGTCAGTGACTCCTCTTCTGCACCTTGGTTAGTATCTCTATATAACCCCCTACTACGATCTAAAAAACCTTGCTTCATCATGTTCGCAAATTTCTCCCTTATGTGAACAAGGGGATGTTTCTCAATCAGTTGATTCCGATTATAAGCCTCTCTAAGGACGACAGTTTGAGTGTCACCCTTCATAGAAATGTAAAAAATCCCAGGATGCCGCTCAAAGACCTTTGTGAACTTCTGAGGCAATTCAAATGGTTTGCGGAGATTGCTAACGTTTCTCCTCTCTATTTTCTTTTGTAAGGTGAGGTGCAAAAGCTCATGAAACACTCCAACAATCCTCTTCTCTGACACATCTGTCCTTGGGTCCAAATGAGAGGCATCCACATAAGGAGAAGTATAAGGCAGCTTTTGCCATTCCTCCAACCATTCCATGCATTTTCTCTTTAATCCGAAACCCCGGGTGAATCCAATAGGAAACGTCAAGGTCCCATTTCC
Source organism: Nicotiana paniculata (assembly GCA_005239505.1). NCBI lineage: Eukaryota > Viridiplantae > Streptophyta > Magnoliopsida > Solanales > Solanaceae > Nicotiana > Nicotiana paniculata. Next base: position 12,991 of record ML306005.1, read on the forward strand.
CCTTGTAGAATTTGCCTCCAAATGGGAAACAGCTAATTTGTGATCCCATGCTAAAAGCTTAAGACCAACACGACCATCGGGAAGGTCCACCAAATTAAACAGCTCAGGATGTTTTATAACCAATGAACTACCACAATCATGTGGCAAGCCTAAATCCCATTTTAGTTGATCAATTGTCTGAAGAGGAAGAATCCTCTCCTTGGTCATCATCAAAAGCTTTTTCAGCCTACTAACAATATCCGTGCTGCACTTGCGGAGAACAGTAACTTCTTCATGATGAAACTCTAGGGTTTCAGGAGTTAATTTGAACCACGGAACAGGAGTGCCAGCACTATCACGACGAGAAAATTCCTCAAAAATATTTGGGTATCGCCTAAGGAAAGTGGAGACTTTCAATTCATGAGGGAGCCCAAGCTGCCCGCGCTTGGTTGTGAGATGGTAAATAGGAAGACCAGAACTGGATTGTGAGGCAATGATGGACACTACTGTAGATCCCGCCTTTAGTTCTCTGCCTCCAGCTACTACACTGTCCAAGACACTATCTTTAACCCATTTTAGCTTTACATTCACAAGAGTACGCTTCTGATGGTAATTCAATATCGGGACAATGCAACCTTCTTCTACCCTCCTCATCATTTCAGTAAAAGGCTATCTTTCTATTATCCACTCAAGTTACGCTTAAATCCTGTATATAAATGTAGAAGATTCTACCATCTGGAGAACAGATTAAAGATTCTTATCCACATAAGAATGAAACTAAGGTCCAAAATCCAGAATGAAACAATGGCCCTTAAAGAGTACAGATTTGCCTCTCATCAGTTTGGAAAAGATCAAAGGCTTATTTTCTAGTCCGTTTGCTCCTTCTCACCTTTCTTTGGAGTGCTTAGACAATTTCTGGGTGTGGAGTTGCCAGAGCTGGAAGTAGTACAATCAGATGACTGACCACTCAACCGCGGAACAACATGGAAGGCTGGAACTTCCCAAGTAAAAGAAAAGATTTTGCTCTATAGCCTTTTTTTCCCCTCCAAAAGTCAATCTGAAGTGAAGACAAAACAAGGAACACGTAGTCAAATATTAATTATGCTTAATAATTCTGGACTTGAAAAAGAAGAATAATAGAAGCAGACTAAACTAAATTGAAAGAAACCAACCAACTAACAATTTTTCTCGGGCATCTTGGCGTTAGTGAGAACTATACTGTGCTGAGATTGTGCAAACTGGATATGACCTACTAGGAAAACCAGATAATTGTTTGCTTGTACTACTTCCAGCGTCTTAAGAGGAGTAAATGTTTTTAGAAAAAATAGGGATAACAAATATTATATTTATGAGTTTCGAAAAATAAAAATATTGTGTCAAATACGTAAAATTATTAGCCATCTCACTAAATAATTAGTGTTTATTTCCTATTTAAGAGTTTCATAAGATATTTATTCTCTTTTTTAATCAAAATTTTGAAAAAAGATTTCAACAAAAATAATTATACTCTTTTTTTAAAATTCATAAAAAACAAATACATATTAACTTTTCATTTATAGTTTTAATTTATCTCATAATAATTATATTTTAATATGGGATATACTTCATATTTATAACAATTATATTTTAATATGGGAATTATTTCATATGGTATATTGTATAGGATTTTCATAGTATAGGGGAAGTGTTTGATTTTGAAATACAGGAGTGTATCTGAAACTACAGAAGTATTTAGTGTAATTAAAACTATTTTTTAATGTAATGCTTTTCGGGCTGTCCCATCTCTAAGTCTCTAACACAGAGTACTTGATTTGGCCAAAATGAAAGATAGCACATTACTACTAGTTCTTCTCCTTCTTGTATAGCTGTGACGTAACGTAACGACATTTCTTCGTTGGGTTCAAGGTCAGTTGCACTTGCGCTTCTTCCCTTGATTCTCTCCTCTTGTGGACTTCGGTTATCCCTTTCTTGAGGAGTCGTCATGTGACTGAAACGGGTGGGTAGGTGTAAAGGGATTGTGGGGTTGGGGGAATGGTGGTGGTGGTAGGGGGTGGCTGTATTAGTGTAGGTAAATTTTCTTTTTCTGCTCTGTTTCTTTTATATTTCCAGCATTTATATGTATCTCTGTATCTGCAATGTCTTTAGGAGATGGAAAACGCATCCTTAGTTATATTAGTACATTGTAATTCTTCAACTATAGTCTTATAATAAAAAGATTTTGAAATCCTCCTCTGTTAACATAAATATGCTACCCAAAATGAGTTCAACTTAAAGAGCCAAGTTAGGAGTATTCCCTTTAGTAATCCCCCTGTCACCACTTGTATCTATGTATTGCTTGCATAGTTTGCTCGACACGAAATTTAAGAAAAAAAACTTTTGCCACTTGAGGTTTTAAATATACCATAACACTTGGGTATCTATGAAAGCTTCTTGTTAAAGGTAAAACGAGAAATTTTAAATTAATTATTTCCGGATATAAAAAGGTGCATTCTTTTCAGAACACACTAATATGGAAAAGGTGCCACCAAGACTTAAAGGTAAGTTCTACAGAGTAATGGTTAGACTACCTATGTTGTATACGACGAAGTGTTGGCCAATTAAGAACTCTCATGCCTAGAAGTTGAAAGTAGTACAAATGACGATGTTGAGGTGGATCTGTGAGCATATTAGGAGAGACAGAATCATGAATAAAGATATTCGGGACAAGGTGAGGGTAGCTCTCGTGGAGGATAAGCTGCAGGAAGTGAGGCTGAGATGCTAAGGGCATGTGAGGAAGAGACCGGATGCCCCGGTAAGGAGGTGCAAGAGGTTGCACATGGTGAGGCTAAGGAGGGGAAGAGGAAGGCCTAAGAAGTACTAGGGAGAAGTGATTAGGCATGATATGACACATCTTCAATTTACTGATGATATGACCCTTAATAGGAGGTTGTGGAAGCCGAAGATTAGGGTAGAAGGTTAGTAGGTAGTAAAGCGTATTTCCCTTATATACCGGTAGCTTTAGTATTAGTCTAGTTGTGGCTTATTCTTGGATTCATATTATTACATGATATTGCTTTTGTTTCGGTTTATATCCCGCTATTAATTATGTTTCCTTTCCATTACTTGTTCATTTTCTATGGTGCACTTCTTTATTACTGATAATGTGCTTACCTGAGCTAAGGGTCTATAGGAAACAGATTTTTTACCTATACAAGGTAATAGTAAGGTCTGCGTATACACTAACCTCCTCTGGTCCCACTTGTGAGAATATATTGGGTAAGGGGTGCATGTGTAAGATTTTCATAATATAGGGGGATAGGTGTTTGATTTTAAAATATAGGGATATATCCAAAACTAAGTCATGTCATATGGGTGTTTCAAATAAATAAATAGTTCAAGGTTGTTCATATATATATTTGCTTTGGTTGTTTCTTAGAATGAAAGTAAACCAACTATTATATCTTTTGTCCGCATATACAATCAAACCAAATCAAGTAAAGTTTGTTTCTTCTTCGGTTTTAGTCTATTTTTTTCATCTTTTTCACGTAAACTACAAATTCAAGTCATTTAAGCATTGTCTCCAATTTTTTATTGTTGTAGCTACCAGCGCATAAAATTAGACATATTTGGTTACATTTTATTGCATACCAAGTTAGCTCTTTAGTTCTGAAATCTTGATTTCAATCTCAAAAGCATCAATGATGGGATCAGTTGCTACTTCCATCTCTTTTTCCCATTTCCTCTTATTTTATTTTTAGTTCTTTGTCCTATTCTCTTCCTTTATTTGTCTCTCTTTTACTCTTTTCCTTTTCCAATTTCTTTCTTCCTTTTCCGCCCATAAAGTTAAAGCAAGTTTAGATGACATTGAAGGAAATCAAATTGATGGTTCTTGGTTTTTGTCACACCTTCTTTCTCCGGGTGATTGTGGAAAGAAAAGACTAATTAAAGTGACATTATTTAAAAAGGGATTGATTTATTGGGATTGATCTATGACCTTTTTCCGTGAAGAAATGATGAGTTATTCTTCTAAAATCAATAATTTGAGATTTTGCTATAGGGCCAAATTTTCTTTAACTTCTGGTTGAAAATTATTTCCAGCAGCCCCCATTACTAAACTAACTTAGGCCCAAACTCCCTTGAGCACTATAATATTACTCTTAAAGAATAAGCATTCACCTCAATGAAGCCTACTGCAGGATCTAACCAGTAAACTTATTGCAACATGATTTCAACTAAACAATACTCAAGCAACAATCAAAAGAGTAAATCTCCTCAAATAAAATTTCTACAAAGAAAAGAGAAAAGACTTAGAATTTTACAGCAAAGCATTAATTTGTTAACATGCATTAAACAAAACAAAATTATATTCAACAGAATCATCTCATGAAGAATAACATGAATTCATTTGAGCAATACACAAAATAAGATTTAAATACAAGGATTAGAAAATGAACCTTTACATTGGCCGAATCCAAACATTAAACTTCTGTAACTCAATAATCGAGCCGCGGACAAGGACCACGTCTGAAAACCAATGACGGCGACCTCAAATGAAAGCTAACACACCAAACCCAAAAAGGAATCGCGAACGATCGAGCTATCGAAGAACAGAGAAATAGGTTATGCCCGTTTGTGGTTCTTTCTTGTGGTATTTTCAGGTTGGTTAATAGCTGGGTTTTGGGGCTGTTTTTGTTTGATTTTTGTGGCTGATTTTGAGGGTGTTTCTAAGCTTGTAAAACTAGCTTATAAGCAATTTTCTCTTTTGGTAAAGTTAAAATTGTTTATAAGTGAACTACTTATAAGTTAAAAATAATTCAAAAACTATAAATTGGTCACTCCTAATTTATGAATTTTTAGCTTATAACCATTTTAAGTTTGACTAATATTTTTATTATTTTATCATTAAAATATTCCTTTTTAAACAAAATTCCGACATCGATAACACTACCTTAAGTATTTTTTTAACCTAAATCTCCCACCTCTTCAAGTTGACTATTTAAGATAAACAAATTTTATCTTTTGCATATTTGTATCAACGGAGAAGGGTCAAATATGTCCATGTACTATCGAAAATAGTTTAAATATATCCTTCATTATATTATCTGGTCATATCAGACCCTACCGCTATACTATAAAATAAATATACCCTCATTTTTAACGGAGTGCCACGTGGCTGCACCAGATTAAATTGACCCATTAATTTTTTTTTACCCGATTCACTTACAAAAAATACTACCCGGCCCAAAGTTCCCTTGTTAGTGACAAAAACAAGAAATAAAAGATTGTGCATAATTATCGAAGTTTCGCCGGAACTATAAAAAAGGGATCATATAGAAACATCAAAATAGGGCATACAAAGTTAGTAAACCCGATGAAGCAATAATAACACTGTCAATGAGACCATGAAAATAATAAAAAAATTTAAATTCTCCAGCAATTTAATAAGTTTGGATATCAAGATTCTGGGCAGATTTCCAAAAATCTAATCCCAAAACCAATTAGATTAATTTCGATACTACAATCCAAAATTTTTGTTTAGAAAAATGAGTAACCAACAGACAAAGAATAAAAGTTGCCTGGGACGCGGGTACAAATGCATGAGATAATGGAGCAGCGATCCGAAGGAACATGCCCACAAAGGTCGTCGGAAACATCTTCGACAAGATTCCGACCAAACACCGAGGTCGGAGTTTCAGCTATCTATTTTGTCTCCCTTCCAGATTCGTAAAATAAAAGGAAAATATGAAAAATGAGAGCATATGACTCGCCGGAAATATGTATTTCCAGTCAGATCTAGTAAAATCCAGACCCAAAACTTTCAGATCTCCGACCTCTTTTATGTACAGTTTTCTCTTTGTATTGATATTTGCTAGTTTTGGACAAATATTTTGTCAATAAACATTTTTAGTTTTGTACTTTTGAGTACTTTGATTAAGAATATTACAGTTTACGACTCTATACACCAGTTAGTATTCAAATCGAGTAAACCGAAATTACCGAACCAAATAAATCGAAACCGAAAGAAAAAAAATCGAACCATGCTGAATATAATTAGGTACGGTATTGGATAATTTAAGAAACCGAATACGGAGAAGACTGAACCGAAATGTCTAAATATCGTACCGCACCAACTGACGAACATCCCTACCTCAGACGGGTGAAACTCGACCCAGCTTGGTGCAGTCATAAAACACCCCATTGAATTTATAAAACAATTACAGTAGTTTTTACATACGGATTAAAATAACCAAGGTAGGCTTTTGCAAAAATTAATTATGAGTATTCTTTAAATTATTATTCAAAAATAATGTAAATCTTTTGTTTCCTCGAACATATTGGAAATGTGAATAGACATTAACACCTGAAAGTTCCTTTTCTTGATGTTATTAAAGTTACTCTTCTAACTTGCATTTCATGTTAGCAGCATTTTGAACTTGGGAAGTTAGAAAGGTATGTAGTAAAACTTAATTTATTGTGAATGTAATAATTTTTTGAATTGGTCCTTGAGTTGATGAGTTACAAGTTTATTAAATTGTTGTTTAGTTTATGTTTTAATGTTTAGTTACTTGCTCATGTCTTACGACTTTTAAAGAAACCTTTAGTGTTTTAGTGTAAGCCTGAAAATACAATATACTTTAGCACTCAAAACAGTAGATCGAAATTACACACAAGTTCGAGAGAGAAAATGTTGAGATTTAACAAATATGGAGCCTAGAATCGTGATCTAATAAAAATGAAACTAAGTTAATCTATAAGTAGGATCTCTTTTGGATCAACCATATGCTTGGCTTAGTTTTGAACATGCTAACTTTGCGTGAATTTATTTCGATTTTGGCGACTAAGTTATGGATCTTGAATTTATAGGGATCATTATCAATCTCGCTCAATATTAGTATTAAAAGATGGACCGCATGTGATTTTCATGATCAGTCGACTCAACAGTTTAGCTAATAGTCTGGTCAAGCTTTGAATCTCCAAGCCTAGATCCAACAGGACTTGTACCAGCATCAAGTCTCAAACACATCCCACACACAAAAAGGGAGCGTCAATGTTGATCGAGATACTTAAAAATCATTTCTTGTATGATTTGCTCACTATAAAAATCATACAAGGACTGATTTACATCTTTCAAAAAACTTTTTGTATTGATAAATAAATTTGATTATAGAGACAAAATCAATATTTGAATGAATTTTTCAATGAAAACTACTGGACTAGGAAAGTTGTACAAACTTGAAAGACAACTGCTATATACAATCTGCAAGCTATCATGTCTAGAGGGAGCAAAAGCGAAAACATGAGAGATCATAAACACTTTCCAAGGGAAGTTTGAAGAAAGTTTCCATCTTCATTATCTAGTAATTTATCTATCATGATTTCTTTCCATGTCTCCAAGAAAATAAAGGACAAAATTTCCCATCACTCCACATGGATCATGAAATTTCAAAGCTTGATGCCTTTTGTGCAAGCAAACTCTTGAAATCCAGACATAAGTGGTTATAAAACCGTAAAGATAACTGAGAATTCTAGCATTTATATCCCTTCCCAATCAACCAAGAAAATAAAATTGGGACAAGGAACATCCAGAGAAGGACACTTTAGAAAAGGGCTTAACTGTTATACTTGAAAAGTATGTCTAAATTCCTATAATGTAAACAAGCTGAACATGATATCATTGAGTTATTTACTTATACTATTTCCTTTATATCTTAAGTTGTTACTGTTTATTGATATTGGTCTCTGACTGTTTCTTTTGAGTGGCTTTCAGTCCAAGGTTAGGTTTGTTACTCTTGAGTACATGGGATTAGTTGTACCCGTACTATACTTTGCACTTTGTGCGCTGATCCAGGTACTTCCGGATATGGTGATTGCTAGAGCTATGTTAATACCAGCTTTTGGGAGACTACGAGGTAGATTCTATGTCGTTCGCATGCTTTGAAGTTCTTTTTCATATATTTTTGTTATTATTGTTCTACTATTCAGACACCTTGGCAGCCTTGTTGAAATCCGATCGGACCATGTGAAGATGAATGTTGCCTTGTTTCCTAGTCCATTTTGCATTTGAATTCACGCCACATAAAGTGTGACGTAACAAGGTGTACTTCGGACTGCGGACAAATTTTTGTAGTCTTCTTGGATCAACATTTTCAACACCCAAATATCGACATAAGGCCTCCCTATTCATTGGTATATCGACACCCCGTGCATGCGAGGTGCCATGCCCTTTGTGCCAATTTGCATAGAGTTCTCGGACCATGCTCAAATTTGCAGGTCCGGGGCATTTCAAGAGCTTTTCCATGTGCTGTGCACGGAGTTGGCCAATCACCTCTGGAAAATTCCTATCCAAAGACTTGGTGTTTATCCCCATGTCGGAGATTTAGCGACCGTATGGCACAAAATACGTGTGCCAAGAAATTGCGGAATCACTAATTAAGTCCAAACGGGGCCTGGGTCTCTGCGTTGTAAGGTGGGATCCCTCAACCGGTAGCTTGCCCTTAGCTTGTAGTGAAGGGCCTTCTCCTTTCTTTCTCTTTTTTGGGTGCAGGAGAGGTGGAGGAGGACTTGCCAATACCTTTTACCTTATTAGCGCCATCATGAGCCATTTTTCTTTTTGTTTTATCCTGGACACTGTTCACAGCACCCCAGGTAGCGCTTGCCTGGGCACTGTATACGTTAAATTTTTTTTTTTTTTTTTTGAATATCCCTATCCCCCAAGATTTTTAAATACTCAATTACATGTCCTACACCATTGTATCTATAATTTCTATTTCTATAGAGAAAAATGTATAATCTATCTACTTTAAAGAAAAATTCAAGAAGTTAACTACGAAAGCAATATAAAAATTGGGTTGCCTCCCAACAAACACCCGATTTAACATCGCGGCACGACGCAGAGTCTCGCTTTACTCATCAGCTAGTACGAATTTGTTTTTCTCGCGACTCATGGCTCCCCCCAATAGTGCTTGACTCTATGCCCATTCACCAAAAATTTTCTTTCACCATGTATAGCTCGCAACTCAATTGCACCATAAGGAGTGACTCTCACCACTTCAAATGGGCCTGACCATCTCGATTTTAGCTTCCCGGGAAACAACCTCAGTCTAGAATTGAACAATAATACTTGTTGTCCTAGCTCGAATTGACGCGGCTTAATATGCTTGTCATGCCATCTTTTGGTCTTTTCTTTGTAAAAGTTTAGCATTTTCGTACGAGTGTAGCCTAAACTCATCTAATTCATTCAATTGCAGTAGTCTTTTCTCACCCGCGGATTCAAGGTCCATATTCAGCTTCTTGATGGCCCAATATGCTTTATGTTCGAGTTCAACGGGCAAATGACATGCCTTCCCATAGACTAGCTTATACGGTGACGCCCCAATTGGCGTTTTGTAAGCTGTTCTATATGCCCATAAGGCATCATCTAATTTTGCAGCCCAATCCTTCCTGTTTACACTTACCGTCTTCTCTAGTATTTTCTTTATTTCTCTGTTTGATACCTCGGCTTGTCCACTCGTTTGAGGGTTATATGATGTTGCAACTCTATGACGGACTCCATATTTAGCTAGGAGGTTATTCAACAACCGATTGCAAAAGTGGGTCCCTTCATCAGTAATCAAGGCCCATGGAGTCCCAAACCTCAAAATAATATTCTTATTCACAAACGGAGCTACAACCATGGCATCATTTGTTGGCAATGCAATCGCCTCTACCCATTTTGACACATAGTCAACTGCCAGCAAAATGTATTTATTTCCTATGGATGATGGGAATGGTCCCATGAAATCTATCCCCCACACGTCAAAAATCTCCACCTCCAAGATATTATTCAAAGGCATCTCGTGCCTCCTCGAGATCGTTCCTGTCCTCTGACATTGGTCACACTTTTTAACAAATGCATGGGCGTCTTTGAATAGAGTCAGCCAGAAGAACCCGGACTGTAGTACTTTTGTTGTTGTTCTATCGCCACCATGATGGCCCCCATATGGAGATGCATGGCAATCATACAACACCAATTCTACCTCTTTGTCTGGAATGTATTTCCTCATTAACTGATCAACACATTGTTTGTACAAATATGGCTCATCCCAATAGTAGAACCTCACATCATGTAAGAACCTCTTTCTAGCCTCAGATTCAATCTCTGGCGGAAGTACCCCGCTCACAAGATAATTCACATAATCAGCATACCATGGAGGGGGTCTTGGGTTACAGTAAAAATTTGCTCATCAAGAAATACTTCTTTGATTTGTCTAACCTCATCCACATGGTCATGATTTTTCAGCCTTGACAGATGGTTAGCTACCTAGTTCTCAGTACCCTTTCGGTCTCTTATCTCCACATCAAATTCCTGCAACAACAAAACTCAGCGCATCAATCTAGCTTTAGACACTTTCTTTGTAAATAAATACCTGATTGCTGCATGATCTGTGTGGACTATGACTTTTGTTCCCACCAAGTATGCCCAAAATTTCTAAAAGGACCATACAACAACCAACAGTTCCTTCTCAGTGGTGGTGTAATTCAGTTGTGCATCATCAAGAGTCTTACTCGTAGTAAATGGAATAAAATACTCTGTCTTTCCGTTGGCCTAGCACTGCCCCAATAGCATGGTCACTGGCATCACACATAAGCTCAAATGGTAGAGACCAATCTGGTGCAACAATTATAGGGGCAACTACCAAAATCTTTTTTATTTCTTCAAATGCCTTCAAGCAGGCTTCATCAAAATTGAATTTGACATCTTTTTCGAGCAACCTGTACAAAAGAGTGGCAGTTTTTGAAAAATCTTTAATAAAGCGTCTATAGAATCCTGCATGTCCCAAGAAACTCTGGACACCCTTCATAGAAATTGGTGGAGGTAATTTTTCAACTGCCTCCACTTTAGCCTTATCAGCTTCAATGCCACTCCTAGACACGCTGTGACCCAAAATGATGCCTTCCTGCACCATAAAGTGACACTTTTCCCAATTTAAGACCAGATTCTTTTCTTCACAACGGGTTAATACCATACCCAAAATTTTCAAACAATCATCATAAGATGACCCGAAGACTGAGAATTCATCCATAAACACCTCCACGAATTTCTCCACCATGTCAGTGAAAATAGCCATCATGCATCTCTGGAAGGTGGCTGGTGCGTTACAAAGACCAAACGGCATCCGTTTGAAGGTGAAAGTGCCATAAGGACAAGTAAACGTGGTTTTCTCCTGATCCTCTGGGCATATGACAATTTGATTGTATCTCGAGTAACCATCAAGAAAATAATAATAATCATGTCCTGCTAACCTTTCCAACATTTGATCAATGAAGGGAAGTGGGAAGTGGTCCTTTCGGGTTGCCATGTTGAGCCTTCGATAGTCAATGCAAACTCTCCATCCCATAACAGTGCGAGTAGGGATTAGCTCATTTTTTTCATTCTTAATCACAGTCATCCCCCCCTTTTTGGGCACACATTGAACTGGGCTTACCCAGTTGTTGTCAGAAATAGGAAAGATGATACCTGCATCAAGCAATTTTAATACATCACGAGCCATCTCCGCAAGAATAGGAAATCTAGCTGAGTTCAATTTCCACCAAAGAAGAACATCAAATTCTTTAGTGGCATCCTCAATTTATTCACCTAAATATTTATCTAACTCTATTCTAGTATCAACACCTCTACTCCCACTTTTATATTTTTTTATATCTTGCATGAGTGATTCTAAAATTCCTATATTTTGGGTGCTTGCTTGAATGCCAGAAAGCCCGGAAGTCGAAGTGTCCAACGAAGAATAATCTGAAGATGAAGCAAGCACGACACCTTTTGATTTGGACTTTACATACTCACTAAATAATAAAGTCATGTACTTCGTCACTTCTACTTGTATAGTTTCCCCCGGATCTACACCAAACATCTTTACAAGTGCATATCCAACTGATTCGATCTTGTAACGTGGATCCAAAATACATGAGATAAAAATTATCTTGTTCATTTTCCCTGGATCACCCCAATACTTATCAAACTTTTGTTCCATATTCTTTGCCATTTCACTTAAAATTGTATCCTCATTTGCTATCAATTGCTTCAAATAAACAGCAACTGCGCAAATTTCAAGAAAATGAATATTCGATGTAACATAACGTGGTCCAGATATCTTCAAAGTAAGAAGATAGAAGATTTCAAGAAACTTTATAATTCTTTTTACATTCTCCCAATCACTACTCAAAAGTTCACCCGTAGGAATTCTAACATCAATATAAGAATGCTCAAGATAATGTCTCAAGCCAATTTCACTTGAAGCATAATGTGAAAATGCACTTTCAAATTCAACAGCCCTGCGCAATATCAAGTAGGTGGAATTCCACCTAGTTGGAACATCTAAGCATAAAGTTTTTTTACAATTGAGTTGTTCATCATCAAAACATTCTTGAAACCTCTTCAACCTCGCAGGAGACTGCCTAACATATCTCACTGCATGCCTAACACGTTCAATAGACACTGAAGATTCTTTTAAACCATCCTGGACCACAAGATTCATGATGTGAGCCATACATCTCACGTGAAGGTGAGTACCATTCATCAAATTAGTTCCCATTTTTGTTAATTGCTTAGACAATTCTTTTACTGTCACGTCATTTGAGCTTGCATTATCAACTGTGACAGTGAAGATCTTATTTATTCCCTACTCACGTAAGCACCTACCAACACCATTTGCCATATCTTCGCCTTTATGACTAACAATAGGACAAAAAATAATTATTCTCTTATGCATATTCCATTCACTATCAATCCACATGTAATTGATTCTTTGTATAGAAGTACATGTATCAGTGGTAATACATATCTTTGTTTTGTTTTTATAAAAAACCTCTTCAACTTTTGCTTTTCTTCATTAAAAAGATCAAAACAATCCCTAGTTACAGTACTACGGGAAGGGATCCGAAAATAAGGTTGCGCCACTTTCATAAAGTCTCTAAAACCTTCTTTCTCAACAAAGCTAAAAGGAAGCTCATCAACTATTACCATTCGACATAATGCCTTCCTACATTCTTCTTGATCAAATTTCCAAGTAACAACAGCTACGTCACCCTGACTACCCCTCGGAGCAGATTGAAAGCCTAAATTTGATTTTTTTTTTATCAACAATAGCAGGGCGTTTAGGACACTAAAGCATATGAGAAAGAAGTGTCGACGTACAATATTTGGTCTTAAATACATACTCAATAAAGCAATAGTCACATTTTACTTTTGTACTCCCTTCATAAGTAGTAATTTCTGTAAAATGATCTCACACAACAGATCTTTTTCTCCCTTTTTTGGTTATATTTGACTCCGTTGTTGAGCTTGACTTATTGCAATTGAATTAGAAGCCCCACTTTCACCCATCATCACCTTATCACTTTGTATATTTTCAGCCATGTATGAGCCACTGCAACAAGAAAAGAAAAGGAAAAAAAAGTTTTAATTTCAGTTACTTATCATTCTTAGTATACAGTATTCTTCCATAACTAAGCAGAAGTAGAGGTGTTCATTTTCTCAAATTTGACCATGTTGATTAAATAAGTAGGGATAAGAAGAACCACATTTTCTTTCTAAAATTTATCAATTTGATAGTGATAATCTTAATAACATTTCTTCCTTCTTTTTCCCTTTTGTTTGTTCCTTTACATTGAAATATGAAATTAAACAAAAACAGCTTAAACTCAGTCATATGACAAGGGAATGTTCCATTAATTAAACAGTGATTCACTGCATAAAATCGATTCAGAGAACTGCACAGATGATATGCATCATTATGATTCAGAGAACTGCATAGTTTTGCTTAAGATTAACAGATGATGCATCAGTGTGATTAATATTCCCTCAAGTATATTTCTCTGTGCCGCTCTTCAAACAACCAAGAGGAAAACCACCAAAAAAAAGCCCATTATACTTGGTGTTCTGGGTTTTCTTAAATCATGAATTCGAGCAAAGATGTTTGAAGAAATGTCTAAATGAAACTGTCCTCTTCCCCTACCCAGAACATATAAGAGGCAAAACCAGAATCGTTAAGGAGATGCAGTGCACCCAAAATATATCAGATGTATCTTTTCTTTGATTTTAAAGACATCAAAAAGAAAAGAAACTTATCATCTGCTGACTGTTGCTCTGGCTATGGAGAGAGGGAGAGGCGACTGGCGAGACAATGAGAGGGAGAGGTGTTAGGGTACTGTTGGTGCTGGAAGTCGACGAGACGAGAGGGGCGTTAGGGTTTCTCTTACGCGTTAGAGAGTAGAGACAGAGTACTGGAACTCTGTGGAAGGGTGTTTTATATTTTATATATATATGGATAAAAATAAATTTTATAATATATATATATATATATATATATATATATATATATATATATATATATATTTATTCNATATATATATATATATATATATATATATATATATATATATATATTCATAACAGGTTAACGGATTATCCATTAAGAAAATTGAATAATCCGCCCCCAAATCGATAAGCCGTTAATAAAAAAATTTTGATATGTTCCCCGTCCGTTAAACCGTTAACCCTATACCAATAAGCCATTAAGCTTTGATTTCGGATCGGTTTTGAACACCCCTAACTCCCAGTTACTATTCAATCCAAAAGTCTGAACCGCGACTATTAACCTCTCCTCGAATAATTTCTACTACTATTAACCTCTACGCCTACTTCGGCATCACGGAACCCGGGTTTTTAGGAAAAGTTTTACGGGGACTTACAACTGTTGCGAGTGTCTGAACTTCTTCTTCGCGTTAGCGGAGTTCTAATCGCGATTGCGTAGCTCGTTTTGGGGGTGATCAATATCCTTCTTCACGTTCACACACCATTCCCCGCGTTCGCGAAGCTTAGGCAGTTAGATGTTCGCGTTCACTCTTTCCTCTCCGCGATGGCATAGTAGAGCTGGGCGTTGGGTGTTGGTGATCACTTGCTCATCGCGTCCGCGTGCCTTTTTGTGCGTTTGCGTAGGTTGTTGTCCTTATTCATCGTGTTCGCATCTGTTTGTTCGCGTTCGCGGAGGGTCATTTTGGGCAGTCTTTATTCTTCGTCTTCGCGGAGGAATGTTCTGTGATCACGATGCATTAATCACTAGCAGAATATAAAAGTACTCTATTCTGAGGGTTAGACTTTTTAAACATTTTTGGAGTTTTAGAGCTCAATTTTGAGCGATTATTTATGGGTTTTCAAGTAAATCAATTGGGTAAGTGTTCTTCACCTAGAATTTATTATATTCCACGATTCTATCTTTATTTTTATTATTAAATGGCAGAATAGCTTAATAAATACCTCTACTTGTCTTGCTTTGTCATCCCGGTCCCTATACTCCTCAAGATTTCATCCATGCACTCTTAGTATTTAAAACACACTACTTTAAACCCTCCCTACCTCGCGTGTTCTTCAAATGCACATTGTGGATGACACGTCGTCCTCCACATCAGATTTTTTATGACACGTCATTATTTTGTCACTTTAATTTCAAAACAAATTATTTTCTTTTTCTTTTTTTCACTGAGACTCCTCCCACACCCTTTTGAACAAACTACATTTTCATATAAATAATTTATCACAAATGCATATTTTTCGAAAATTTCATTTCCTATAGTAGCCAGATGTTACCCAGGGTGACTCAAACAAGACCTCAAGACAAGGAGCAAAGACAAAACGAAGAATCGAAGGCACGAACCAACCTCTCCCCTCCCCCCCAGAACTCATGATTTTTCTTTGGATGCAGGCACGAGGGATATAAACAAACACATCCACAAACATATCATACAACAAGATCACTATCATCCATAAACATATCATACAACAAGATCACTATCTTCATACCGACAGAAATCGACAAACACAAACACATCAAGCTAAGAATCACTTTTCCCTACCATATTTAATCGTTGCTCTTCCTGCATAGGGCTAAACATTGCCCTCATCATTTCATGGGACTAATCACTGTCTCCATTCTTTGCACGAGGCTAGGCATTATCTCCATTGCTGCATAAGGGTAAGCAGTGCCTTTCTTTGCATGAGGCTAAGAACTGTCTCCATTCTTTGCATGAGGCTAAGCACTACCTCCATCGATGCGTAAGGCTAAACACTGCCTTTCGTTGTATAAGACTAAGCACTGTATCCATCCTTTGTATAAGGCTAAGCACTGTCTCCATCGCTGTGTAAGGCTAAGCACCGCCTTTCTTTACACGATACTAAGCACTGTCTCAATCCTTTGCATGAGACTAAGCACTGCCTCTATCACTGCATAAGGCTAAGCAATGCCTTTCTTTGCATGAGACTAAGCACTGTCTCGATTGTTTGCAGGAGGCTAAGCACTGCCTCCATTGTTGCATAAGGCTAAGCACTACCTCTATTATTGCATAGGCTAAGCACTGCCTTTTCTTGCATGAGGCTAAGAACTGCCTTTCCTTGCATGAGACTAAGTAATGTCTCCATCACATTATACGAGGCTAAGCTCAGCCTCCATTATTTCATATGGCTAAACTATGCCTTCATTTGCATAGGGCTAAACACTGCCCTCATCACACAAAAGGCTAAGGATGTCTTATCCCGTTCTCGCATACAACTAAGCATCAACTGTTCCCTCTATCAAACGATCTATATCTCCACATCTTTGCATTACATGGGCTGAAACATCACCACATTGTTCGAAGGCGTCATAGTCTAAAGGAATCATCCTCATAGCCCAAAGACATCATGCCATGGCCTGGGGATCTCTCAAAACTGCACATCATTATTCAAAGGCGTCATAGTCCAAAGGCACCATCCTCATGGCCCGAGAACACCATTTCATGGCTTGCGAATTCCTAATCATATACTTTATGGCCCCGGACGTCATGGTCTAAGGACATCATCCTCATCGTCCAACGACAACTCTTATGGTCCGAAGGGAATACACATCATGTTTAAATTTTTGCAATAACCCTATATATATATATATATATATATATATATATATATATATATATATACATACACATGCATCTTGTTTTAAGTTTTGTAGGTAAATCGAAAGGTAACTATTCTACAAGAAGGAGAAATTCTCGCTCCGGTTTCCGTTCACAACATTCACATCTTTCGATTATCTCGAACTTAGCTGATGATCAGCAATTGATTACCTTTTATCCCGTAACCGCTCAAATACTTGACTTATACATCTGTAACATTCAAATCCTCATTCGTAGCTCCAGCTAAGGTTATTCGTTATTCATGACACTATCATATCCAAGAGATCCTTTTTCAAAACCCACGACCACTCTTATAACAGCTCCATTGGTCTCGTTCGCCATCGGATCAATAGCTACACACGACGTGATTCCCGTAGCACTAGGGATATTCAATCAACTCAAGAACAAGGGTTCGACCTCCATTTTTTTCAAAAAACGCATCATCTCCACTCTTTTCAGACAAAATTGGTCATCATTTTCTTTACCCGACAACACTTCAATCATTCCTAGGTAAAGAGGGTCCGCCGTTGATACCCAATTTTGCCCTCATATTTTTATAAATATCATATATACTTTCACATATCATTTCTTAATCATCACCTATTTACAAGAGTCATATAAGTACTTTCTGTAAATTTTTTAAATATAATTTTAAGGCTTTAATATTGATTTTCTTACATTTAAGTTATTTTCAACTAACTATTACTCCTTCAAATTATTTGTGATGACTTAATCATCCAAATTTATTGTTTACACCAACATATATGCTTTACAACATTTTAATTCATTTTATATAATTACATCCGCATTTTGAACTATTTACGTATTTTTTACAATAATAGCCTATACTTTACAATTAATTGCATTTGTCATTTTTATTCAGGGTCAAAATTGTTTTTTATATATTTATAGACTTCAACTATTAGTTTAAAGTATTAAGTTTCATAAATAATATTTCTTTAATTTATTTAGATATTTTATTAAATTAGTTACCCTTAATCTTTTGTATTTAAAATCCGACCCAAAACAAGCAAAATTTCGAACCCACTTCACCATTCCACACCCTAAACTCCATCCCAGTAACCCTAGCCCAAAACCACAACCCATTACACCCGACCTAGGTCATCTAAATCTCAACCGTTGATAAAAAATGTTCAATGACTCACAACACTTTCCCCTTTCTCCTTATATCCCTCACCCCAAACCCTAAAGACCATTTTTCTTGCCCAACTACCTTTATGGCCGCTCATCTTCCCACTCTCACCCCAAACCCTAGCCACCTTCTCCCAAATACCCTCAAAACCTGGCTAAATCATGAAATTCTTTCACGATATGCTTACCTTATTTGCACTATCTCGCTATCAGTCATACGCTCTTGGTATTACTTAGTATTTACCCGATTTTTCCAAGTAGTACCTCTTCAAATAGAGTGCAATCCTCCCCAACCTACAAGATTTAGACAAAAATCCGTCTATATACACTCTCAACAAGGTCCGATTTTTACCTATTCTGATTCGGAATAGGCTATGCATGTGATTTTCCTTTTCCCTGCTTGGACTTGATGGATTTTCTTTCCTTGTTTGTCTTCTTAATCAGCTACTATATAATCCCCCCTTTCTCGTTCCCCTTTGAGGCTCAACGATTCATTACTCAACTACTGTTACCACTACTCTGATTCTTCTGTACTTTCTGTACTCTTGGCTCTTGGACGGGCTAAAACCAAGGCCACCTGATTTTGATTAACTAACCTTCTTAGTGCGAGCACTGCCCGTGGTTCATCTGAAACCCTTAGGAACTCTGGCGCATTGAGTTTCGGGTTCTCCTACTCTCTCTACTCTCTAGGATTGAAGTATTATTGGAATTATTCTTCTTGTTTACTCGTTTGTAAATTCGCAAATGGTAAGTGTCTTTGGCTCTGTCAATTTCATTCTTTCTCGTTGTGTTCATGTTTTGCACATCTATGTCAATTAAACTTTGTGAATCTATATGCTATTGTGTTACCCCTGTCATTTATGAGTTAGAACTTTTCTAGCATCTGAACTTGTCCAACTTTTGACTCTGATGAATGCCTATTGTATGAGTTCAGCATGAATGATTCTTACTACCTTAAGCATGACCAGCCGAGTGTGTTTTGTGTGTGTGAATGTTTATACCTTCCACTCATCCTGAGTTTATCTCCCTGCCTTGTTCTGTACCTTTGTGATAAATCAACTCATGTGTTCTAATTCTTATTGGATTATTCATGTGTACTTAATACCCTACTAGAATTAGTTCTTAACCATGTTTTTATCCAAACGTATTGCCTTGCTAATTTTTAACTTTAAGGTGTGTTCCTTGCCTGACTTAATCCTATGTTGTCTAGTACTACCTATGGTTTACAAGGTGAAAGTGCACCACCCAACTTTTCTCTTATGCGTATGATGTATCATTGCCTACCAAATTCTGGTGTTGTTTAGGCCTCTTGTGCTATGATTGGTACTTAGCATGTTCAAATTAAGGTTTGTTTTTAGAGCATGTCAACCAACTTGTTTGGTTACGCTATTTTCATTAGTTTCTCATGTTATACATCCTTGAGGACTATACTCTATTGACTTGATTTTATTAGACTCTCATGACTAAGTTCTTTATGCTAATATCTCATGTTGGTCAATCCTGTCACTTTGGCTTTGTTCTCAAAGAATGCAAGCATGAACCTGCCTTATGTATGCCTTATGAACTTGTCAATATGCTTTAGTGAAAACTGTAGTTATATACAGTTTTGAGAATTCAGTGTGTAGACTTCAAAAGGTTGTTTAATTGATATCATGTGTAGTTTGTTACTTGTGTGGTTAAGTTTGGCATCTGGCTGGGTAAGTAAGTCATCTATTTGGGCCTGGTTTTGATCCATGTGTGTTATTTTAGTTGTACCTTCTAACTGGCACACTCTGATGCCTTGGGTGAGCCTTGGATTTGAGTATGATGTTTGTGCAAAGAACGTGGCTGCTGAAGACGTCTATTATCTTTGGGCCTGTAATTGCTTATTGGGCCTATATTTGTTTCAACTTGTAATTTTGTCACGTTTGAAGCATGTATTCTTCCACTTGGGCCTGTAATAACTTGTAATAAACAACAAATGGGGATTAGTGAAAGATGGGGAGGGGGGGGGGGCTGGGATACTCTATCTTTGCATGAATATGTAGAAAGCATGTCTATAGGGATCTAATTGTTTATTTGCTTTCCATGTCAAACTTTTGGGAATTATCTGCACAACGTCTCGATTTACTTCTCTATTCACTTAGAAAGCATGACCTAGGGTAAACATAAATTCCTTAACTTGAAAATGTTAGTAAGTATGCCTATAATTAGATTTGTCTGCGCTTAGATATCATGCCTATAGGAACTTAGTGCAATGACTGGAAATGCATATTTTAACGTACTTCTTTCAATCACTTGACTCATCTAGATACCATGTCTATAAGATCTTGAATTGATTAATTAAAAACTGATATTGTTGTTGTTCTCTTCTTGTTACATAGTTTGTCTAAAAATCATGCCTATAAGGATAAAATGAGTATTTTTGCATTTTCAATGGCATCACTACCCAGACACAAACAATTAGAGATCATGTCTATAGAGTGTTTTCACTCACCTAGAAATCATGTATATAGGATGTTTAATAGAATTATATGTTAAAATCAATCGATCTGTCAAGACAATCTGCGTAAATACTACCTATAGGACTTTATGTCAACTTTTGAATCGTTCAACCGTATAGAAGCTATGTCTATAGTAGTTAACGACTCAAATACGCCTTAATTCTAAAACTGTCTACTGCATAACTTGAAATTTGTTTGCGTGCCATTGCTGCTATGTGTGGAGGCTAACATGAGTTGTTCATTGCTATTATGTGCAGTCCTATTTGTTTTGAACATGCGATTAGTTTTTATCATTCTGAGCAACTAAGTAAAGTCTAGAACCACCTAAATAGTTGTGATGACCTGAAAGTTCATCTTTTATTTTAGAACTCGATTCCTTGCTTTTTGGCCTTAAAAACCTCATTTTATCCTTCTCGATTTGCGTGCATAGGCCGAACGTATTTCCGAAAAGCTTTTATGTGAAAAATTAATGAAATAATAATTTTTGGCCTTAAAAATTGATTTTAGTTGACTTCGGTCAATGTTTTGAGTAAACGGACTCGGACCCCTGTTTTGTCAGTCCCGGTGGGTCCGTAGTGAAATATGGGACCTGAGCGTATGCCCAGAATCGAATTCTGAGGTCCCTAGCTCGGGATATGAATTTTTATTGAAAATTGAAATACTGAAAATCTAATGATTTTAAGAAAATTGGGAAATGTTTAATCTCGTTGGTATCAGGTCCGTATTTTTGGTTCCGCAGACCGGTGCGGGTCCTCTATGATATTTATACCTTATGTGAAATTTGGTGAGAAACGGAACTGATTTAACGTGATTCGGATGTCCGGTTGCAAAAGTAAGAATTTTAAGTGTTCTTAAGAATTTCATGCGATTTGGTGCTAAATTCATAATTCTAGGTGTTATTTTGGCGATCTGATCGCACGAGAAAGTCCGTATGATGTTTTAGACTTGTGTGCATGTTTTTTTTGGAGCCCCTAGGGCTTTGGTGAGTTTCAGATAGGCTATGAGATGTTTTAGACTTAGAAAAATCTGGTTTTCGCAGCTTCAGGTACCTTCGGGTTTCCTTCTTCGCGTTCGCGAAGGCTCTCTCACAAACATGAAGTGTAAGATGCGGTGGGGATGGGTTTGTTAAATGCGAACGCGACCAAAATTAACGAATGCGTAGAGTATATTGAGGTGGACTGGGATCTGCAGGTCGTTCTACGCGAACCCGAGCCAAGGATCACAAATGCGATGGTCAGGGGGGAAAAACAATCGTGAACGCGTACGACCTTTCACGAACGCGTAGATCTTCTAGGCTGCTACCCTTCACGAATGTGGCAGGCCCTTCGCGAACACAAAGAAGGCCTGCCCAGTGATTTAAAACAGTCCCAAAAAGGGGACTCAAGCCATTTCTTCAAACTTTCAAAAGATAGAAGACCTAAGGGCGATTTTCAGAAGACAATTTCTTCCCCAAAGTGTTGGTAAGTGATTCCAAACCATTTTCCTTCAATTACCCATTGTATTTCATTAAATTTCCATCGAAAACCTAGAGTGTTCATGGTAGAAATTAGGAATTTTGGGAGAATTGGGGATTTTTGCAAATTGGGGATTTAGACCTGGATTTAGGGTCGGATTCCGAAATTAATTACATATTCTGGCTCGAGGGTGAATGGGTTAATTTTTTTGGTCCGAACCTTGAGTTGACTAAGTAGGCCCGGCGTCGATTTTTTGACTTTTTGGAGGAAAGTTTGGGAAACCTATAATTATGTATTGAAATTGATTTCTTTAGCATTAATTAATGTTATTAATTTAATTATGACTAGATACAATTGGTTTGGAGGTGGAATCTAGAGGAAAAGCGGTGGTTGAGCTTTGAATTTGGCCTTTGGAACGAGATAAGTGTCGTGTCTAACTTTGGCTTGAGGGATTAGGTATTATTTGACTATTTGCTACGTCTTTGAAGTTTTTGATTACAATGTAAATGTGAGATGACGAGAACCTATGTGTTGTTGTCGAGTTATAACATGCGAGTGGGTCTTATTCTTGTAACTGTTATAGTCTTTAATCGTATTGTTCATGCTTAGCTTAGCCATTTGTTATGTTGAGCAATTTTTATCATGTTTTACTGAAATTTTGGTATTTGTTGAGTATTGATTCAAGGTTGAGGTTGGTATTGTGTCATTAAATATTGAAGTAAGACTGATTCTGATATTTCTATCTCTCCGTTGTTAATGTACCTTTTTTTGGTGAGGGAGAATGTAAAGCACGAAGGGTGATGTTGTGTAAATGTTTGTGAGCTAGTGTTAATGCACGAAGGGTGATGTCGTGCCATATTTTGTGAGTGATAATGCACGAAGGGTGATACCGTGTTATATTATGAGAGAGTTAATGCACGAAGGGTGATGTCGTGCCGTTCTATTTCATACGGTGAGGTTGAGAGTAAAAGTACGAAAGGTGATGCCGTGCAGTTTCCTTTACCGCTTTTATTTGTTTTTATCTATTTAAGGCATAATGATTGATCCAATTTTATCATTGTTTTAGTTCCTTATATTTTTAACCCCTTAGCATGTCCCCTACCTAACATTTCATGTTTTATTTCTTTTATTACTGATGTTGCTACATGTATGATTATACTGCACATGTTATTTATGGGTGTCTTGTCCTAGCCTCGTGTCACGACAAAAATTGATAGGCCGCGACGGACACCCGATACCTTACTCGACCGAGTACCAACGTGACATATATTTCTTATTACGTTATCATATACACGTGACAAACGAGCCTAATAGGCCAACATAATCATTTATAAATTCAAAACATAGGCCGACAAGGCCGTAAAATATTTTACGTATACGATATATGTCTACAAGCCTCTAAGAGTACATAAATGTCATAAAGATCGGGATAGAGTCCCACCATACCAAACAATACACGTCTAAATCATACTAACCAAACAAGGGACTCCGAAGCAAATGAAGTGGTCCAACATCTCCCGCTGAGCTGATAACCTACTTGGAGGGATATCGACATGTCTATCGGGACCTGCAGCGGGGACGTCAGTACGAATAATGTACCGAGTAGGTAGGGCACATAAATAAGTACATAAAAGACATGAAAGAAATATAGAGTACATGACTCAACCTTTAAGCCTGAATAACTTTGTAAATCATAAATTACTTTCAGCGTCATGCATATACGTATGAATGTCATGTCGTGCATAGGTATATGTTTCATAACATCATCAGCCTCTGAGGGAATCCCATCATATCATATCGGCCACTGTGAGCAAAATCATCATCGTATACCAGCTGATCAGGTGGTGGTGCATATATAACGTCGTAACCTTTTCCCATATCCCATATACATATATTTACATATATATGTGTATATAACGCCATATGGCCATGGGTCAATGCACATGTATGAAATGCATAAAAAGTACGTAATAATCTCAATATTCCTTCCGAATAAGCTTTTCCGACTGCTTATTATTCTGAGACCCATGAACAGAAAATAATAATAATTCTCATGGGGAATCAAGAATATAGACACCCCTATTATTTCTATGAATAGAGTAATTTATAGAAACTGTGTATTTGTTCGTTTCTTCAGTATAATTTGGACCATACCAAAAAAAAGAAGGGATAGCCTTACATACCTGTTCCTGGAATTTATTTGTACAAAATGAAGCTTTCTGCTTCTTGCGAAATATGAACGAAATTCTTGCTTGAAATCTTGAAATCTCGGACAAATTTGTTCTGCCTCCAACGTTTTTCAACTAAATAATGGTTTTAACTAAAACATGAATTCAACGTTTTTTTTTTTGTTTTTTTTAAAGCTTGGGTAAAGCTTCTATTTTCAAGCTTCTACTTTCAGAAGATTTAAGGGCTCAATTCATATTAGACCAAGAAAATGAATTGAAGCTTTAAGTGCAGATGGTCTAAATTGGATAAGACTTTTACTAGTCTTGCTAATACTTTAAGTCATGTTAGGTTATTAGGTAGACACCTAGACTTAGGATTAGTGACTCACCTTTCTTGAGTAGTGGCCTTGTGCCACGTGTTTTTGGGGTTAATTTTATTAATTTTAACCCACTTATTAGTTAACCGTGTAATATTTCGTTACTTGGTAATTAATCCATTACCCGTTTAATTTAATAAATTACCCCGAATTACTTAAAATTTTATTTACTACTAAAATACTTCATATATACTTTATATGTTATACTACCGTGGTCATATGGTATCTTGCATGGTACTAGTCCATAAATACTGGGTATTTTAGTTCGGGCCGTATTTTATCCCAAAATGCCAAACTTTGACAAAAATTCATTTTCTTAGATTTGCTCCCCCTTTCACCTTCATGAATTTACTAATTACTTGTGAAATAGCATAATTCTTATAATCTCCAAATAATCTTTTCTTTGGACTGATGCCAATTACCTTACGACAAATTCAACGTAAAATACTGCAGGGTGCAACATCATCGTAACTTATTACTGCGATGCGTGACATCACCGTAATACTGCGGGGCGTACCATTATTCCCCCCTTTGGAAAATTCATCCTCGAATGTTGACTGATGCACTTATCATTTTCATAACTTATATCTTTTGAATACTTTAGGACTTCTCTGGCCATCTAGGTGTCTGTACTGTGAATTAGTTCAAAAGTCCAGGGCGTTCCCCCTTAGGCCTCCTTCTCACACCACAACTTGTAGTCGGAATCCTTTTAATCTCGTAACTGTTTCTATCTTTCTTCATGCAGCCTGTACGATTTTGACCTTGTTAGGGTGACCAATCTCTAGGCTTCATATGTAGAGCGTGATAAGATGTCCCTTTGGGCATCTATGAGTATACTAAAGTTCTTCTCTCGGTACTTTTTTGAATTCACGAATTTTTCTATATCTTATCGCATAGGTCCGTTTATCCATTCGTATGAATTTACTACCATAACTCTTACTTTAATTTCTCGTTGTTGAGGTCTGCTACCAAATCCCAGCTTACTCTTGTTACTTATTGCATATGTATAAATTTGTGTCATTTAATGCTTCCTCATTACTATTCATCTTAAGAATGACGACCTAATCTCAGCTTATACTTTGTGACTTTTGTCCATCCATTATAATTTTCCGAAATATTGACCTACAATATACCACTGGTACCTTGAAACTTCTTATGGAAAGCCTTGCCACTAGGTCTTACATTGCATCGAGGAATATTTGAATTGATTCCATAATCGTATTGCATAGTATTTCAATGTGATTCACCTTATGGGGGTATCCTAAATTCGTGCCGCCAGCGAAATCTTTTCTTCTTCCCTTTTTTTTTCTTCAATTCATTATTCAAACGAAGGCCAAAACATCCACTTTTGTCATTTTTTCACTCGCCTTTCCTCATCCTTACTTATGTTTTCTTAAAACTTTGTGAATTTTACCATTAGCTTGCGACCTATACATATCCATTTATAAACTTTCCTTCAACTTGCTTGCACCATAAATCTCCTTATGTTATTCTGGAACGTCAAGCAAGACATCACATCATCTCCAACTTTTCTCTATTCTCTTAACTAAATCTCTCAATACTTAGAAACCATAGGCTGGAAGACATGCCGCCGACGATGCTGCTATCATTCCCAGTTATTGGATCCCCATGCTTATATCCTTCTATCCGAAGTATGGACCATTTAAAATCTTCTGCCTTTGAGTATCTCATACGTTATTCACCTTTACCTTACTTGCCTTAAAATCGCGCATCGTATCTTCCATCTCTTTTATGACTTCCTTTCCACCTAGGTGTAATTCACGTCCATAACTTAAAGCTCTATTAATATACTCGCACCTCTGGTACATACACAATCCGGTGGGAGCTTCGTACTGACTTCTTATGAGGCTGGTACTTCTTCTAACTGGCTTCCTTGTAGAGCCACTATAGATTATGGTTGTTGTGTTATTTCTCTTGAACATCTGATATTAAGAGTGATCCTATCATGTTCTCCAACACAACTTCTATAATCTTTCTAGGTCCAATAATCAGACTTCTGATTTACTTAGATGGTGTAATTTTTTAGTTTCCTCTTCCTTCTGATCAGCCTTTACGTAGGCTTAAGCTATCTTCCGATCTGTGGCTCATGGTATCAGTTATTACCTTAGCCTTTATGGGCGTTATGGAATATGCATGATACAATCTTCTAACAATTCAATCCTTTGTCTATGACATGGGCTTAATTCTTTATTTAAACTTATATCAGAGTCTTCTATGGCCGTATGATTGTCAACAAATATGCTGCCTGGATAATGCTCCAAAATCTTAAGTGTATCCATAACGTACTAACTCTGAATCATTGATCGAATAATTCATTTGTTCCATCTTAGCTTTCTTTCAACATAATCTATTACTTTTCCTGGTCTTTCTGCCCCCTTGTTATGTCCATACTTAGCTTATCTTAGTGCCCACACTTGCCAGAGTTTTCATACAACTCATATGATCTCGAATATTAGTTTTACTTCTTACTTCCCGTTCATTAGCCACGGTAGGTGCCACTTTCTTTTGGAATGCTTACAATGTTGTTGCGAGATTGTTGTTACACGGCCATTTCCCCTTTAGGTCGTTGTGCTTAGGATGAAGCCTTATTTCTTATCTCCTCAGCTGGTCTTTCATTCTAGTACTTAGGGAGAACCCTTGACTCTCGTAAAGATGTGATCTTATTACAGACTTTTTCTGATGTCCTTACTTGCCTATAATCATCCGTAGTTGCTTACTTCCATGCCCTTGTGCTTATATGGTTGCTTCTGAACTGATATTTTGACTGCCTTCCCAGTGGCACTTTCTTTTATCCCCGTAGCACTCATACGGTACCTTTAACTACCCCGAATCTTGTTTGAATATATCTCAAGTATTATAATGATATTCTCCGAGGCTAAATTCTCCCTGTTGGGTTCTACTATGTTTATCTTACACGATCTCATGACTCGTTTGTAGCCTCCTGTTTAGCTATAACTGAGATATTCCTGACCGCTAACTACTCGTTGGCCCATTCTCATATCAATATTCCTCGTAGTCTTTCTTAGGTTATTTACTTTGTTTTAACTTACGTCTCGCACTGGCTCCTTATTTATTAATAAAAGCTCGGGCAAGAACCTTTACTTCCTCTCCTTGACGTCGTGCTTGCACAATATTCTTGAATCGTAGCGTATCTGTAAGATTTGGATAAGTACCATCTCATTTCTCTTTCATTTATCGCATTCTTCCTTCACCATTCCATAGTCACTAGAACCACTTAATTCTGACTTAACACCACATTAATCCATATTCCCCCCTTTAGGTTAAGAGTTGAAGCCACGAGGATCTACCTATAGATGTGTTTCCTCTTCATATTTGGCATCTTTTCACATCATCGATGACCCTTACTCGCCTTGCGGAAATCCTTCTGTACTAAGGATAACAAAATTCCTCACTCACGAGGGTGATACTTAGTGTAACTGGCACATACAATCCCTTAAGCTTAACTTTGCTCACATTGCTTGCTTTAAGAAAGCGTTTTCCTGAATAACCATTCTCTGAGTTTCTCATGAATCTTCCTCTGTGGTCCATTCTATTATTTCCAGAACGCAATATGAAGTTCTCATGACGTCGACCACCATCAAATCACTCATTCCCTAATTCATGTTTAGTTTATCTTTTTCCACCAGTCCATGCTGACTTCTATTACTCTGGGTCTAACTTTTTTCTTCTGAATCACGTTAGCGTTGCGAACTTGTTTCTCGAAGTGAGGATATGACTTTATGGCCTATATTCTTTTGTTACCTCCAGGCATGTTACTTCTCGTCTTTTCCTTTACTTGACTATCGACTCTGGGATACTGTCATCTTTTTGGCCTACCGTTGTCATCCATGTATTACATCTTACGCTTAATGCTTCATTAGCTCTCCTCTTATTTCCTGCGAACATTTCTGTCTATCACTTTATTCTGAAAACTTCAACAAGATATTTTTTTGCTTTTAATTCCCCTTTGCACCATCCACTGGTTCATTGGGTTTCCTAGCATTATCTCTCAACTAGGGATGGAAAGCCATAATAAGATAATATTTATCCTTTTCAGGCTTCCAGTGCCTGTCTTTGTAGTATTCATATCTAGTTGTACTATTTTAGAGTGCACCATCTAGGTATCCCATAAGGAGATCTATTATCACTTTTAATATCCTTCCAAAATTTAAATTAGCGCAAACTATCCATCCATCATTTTGGGTTACTCTAACCCCATCCGGATCTTGCTATCCCATCCTTCTCGTAAACCATATCCGTTAGCTCCCATAGGGCATGACTGAGAAGGTGTGGCCGATTTTACGTACATCTGTTGCTGTTGAAGGTAACTCAAAATTCTTATATCTCCCTTCCTGAATGATGAATAATGATAATCTTTATTAACTGGGTACCTCGTACCCTTCTTCACCTTGCTTCTTTTACTTGTTGAAACTTATGTCTAACTTCCGATTCCGTTATTCCTTTTTACCGTAAGAGTGGATGAGTATTATTTCCTTAAAGCTCCTTATCAAGAACCTTACACCTTTTAGTACACGCATGATCTACCGAAGACCTCACATTTGCTCATCATGAGCAGGATGCAAAATTGATTTTCACTAACTCAACACTTCCACAACTATATCCCTCATTGACCATCTTTTTGAATGTAGGCATCGTCTTATTATGAATAAAATAGAATTTCAAAATTTGAATTCTTATAAGTGAGCTCTACCACACAATCTAGAGTAAGAAGAAAGAGTGGCAATCCTAAATCCCTTGTAGCCTCCTGCTTATAAGTGTAGTGCACGACACACCCATAAACAAGACTCTACTAGACATGGCTTGTAGACTCCCTAGGACAGAACTGCTCTGATACCACTTTTGTCACGACCCAAACCGATGGGCCGCAACAGGCACCCGATACCTTACTCGACCGAGTACCAACGTGACGTCTTTTTCTTATTACATTATCATATACACGTGACATACGGGCCTAATAGGCCAACATAATCATTTATAAATTCAAAACATAGGCCGACAAGGCCGTACAATCTTTCACGTATACGACATATGTTTATAAGACTCTAAGAGCACATAAATGTCTAAAGGTCAGGATAAAGTCTCGCCATACCAAGCAATACACGTCTAAATCATACTAACCAAACAAGTGACTCCGAAGCAAATGGAGTGCACCAAAATCTTTCGTTGAGCTGATAGCCTACTTGGAGGGCTCTCGACCTGTCTATCGGGACCTGTGGGCATGAAACGCAGCGTCCCCAAGCAAAATGGACGTTAGTACGAATAATGTACCGAGTATGTAAGGCACATAAATAAGTACATAAGAGACATGGAAGAAATATAGAGTACATGACTCAACCTGTAAGCCTGAATAACTTTGTAAATCATAAATTACTTTTAGCGTCATGCATATGCGTATGAATGTCATGCGTGCAGAGGTACATATTTCATAACATCATCAGCCTCTGAGGGCATGCCATCATATCATATCGGCCACATATATTTACATATATACGCGTATGAAATGCATGAAAAGTACGTAATAATCTCAATATTACTTCCGGATAAACTTTTTCAACTGCGTATTATTTTGAGACCCATGAACAGAAAATAATAATAATTCTCATGGGGAATCAATAATATAGACACCCCTACTATTTCTATGAATAAAGTAATTTATAGAAACTGTGTATTTGCTCGTTTCTTCAGTATATTTTTGACCATACCAAAAGAAAGAAGGGATACCCTTAACATACTTGTTCCTGTAATTTATTTGTACAGAATGAAGCTTTCTGCTTCTTGCAAAATATGAACGAAATTCTTGCTTGAAATCTTGAAATCTCGAAATCTCGGACGAATTTGTTTTGCCTCCAATGTTTTTGAACTAAATAATGGTTTTAACTAAAACTTGACTTCAACGTTTTTTTTTTTTTTTTTTTTTTTTTTTTTTGGAAATACAACAATTTCTTCCTATTTTTTTTNAAGCTTCTATTTTCAAGCTCCTACTTTCAGAAGCTTTAAGGGCTCAATTCATATTAGACCAAGAAAATGAATTGAAGCTTTAAGGGCAGATGGTCTAAATTGGATAAGACTTTTACAAGTCTTGCTAATACTTTAAGTCACGTTAGGTTATTAGTTAGACACCTAGACTTAGGATTAGTGACTCACCTTTCTTGAGTAGTGGCCTTGTGCCACATTTTTTTGGGGGGTTAATTTTATTAATTTTAACCCACTTATTAGTTAATCGGGTAATGTTTCGTTACCCGATAATTAATCCATTACACGCATAATTTAAAAAATTGTCCCGAATTACTTAAAATTCTATTTTTACTAAAATACTTCATATATACTTTAAATGTTATACTACTGTGGTCATATGGTACCTTGCATGGTACTAGTCCATAAAAACTGAGTATTTTAGGTCGGTAATTTATCCTAAAATGCCAAACTTTGACAAAAATTCATTTTCTTAGACTTGCTCCCCCTTTCACCTTCATGAATGTACTAATCACTTGTGGAATAGCATAATTTTTATAATCCCTAAATAATCTTTTCCTTGGACTGATGCCAATTACCTTACGACAATTTCAACGTAAAATACTGCAGGGTGCAACATCGCCGTAACTTATTACTGCGATGTGTGACATCACCGTAATACTGCGGGGCGTAACACCTCGTCACTACCTCGCCGAGGTTAGGATCGACACTTACCAGCACATGAGGTTGGTTGTACTGATACTGCACTATGCTCTTCTTGTGTAGATTCAGGTGTCGGTCCGAGCTGATCCTGAGACTAGTTGCTGACTTCACTGCAAAGGAGACCCAATGTAGATTTGCCGACATCCGCAGACCCTGGAGTCTCCTTCTATCTGTTTCAGTTTACTCTTTCTTTGACTCATAAACCACTGTATTTTCTTTCAACCACATATTTGTAGTTAAATCATAAAAGTTTGTGAGTTGTGACTCCAGATCATGGGTAGTTATGTATAAATACTCAGTTTTGTTATAAATTCCCGCTTTCTTATTAATTCGATATGTGTTAATTTTTGTTAATCGCCGTAAGTTTTAATAGTATTGTGTATTGAGTCTCTAATGTTGGCTTGCCTAGCAAGTAAATGTTAGGCGCCATCACGGTGCCGACGGTGGGAATTCCGGGTCGTGACAGTAGTAGGTCCAAAGCCTCCTGGATGATAGGCATGGGACGGGTAGTGCACGCATAGTATGCGACCTAGAATTGAACTACATCGCCTTTAAGTAACTACTTTAAAATAGTAATCGGGTAGTAGGAGATGATAGTGTGTGCCCGCTGAATAATATGAGCAAACCCTACCCTTAGGGAGTTGCGAAGTATTATTTATGTGGGTGATCCTAGAGGCTAAAAACCTTAAGACCACCCCCCCCCCCGCCCCTCCCCTTTTTATGTTTGTTGTTCACACTTAGTGATTAAATATAGACCGAAGCAGTTGTGTCCCTGTAACCTCTAAGACTTAAACTGATCTTATGCTGTTTCTTTACACTTGTTACTATAGACCTTCAAACTTCCATATCTTTCTATGACCACTTAAATAAATAATAACTCAATAATCCACATAACGTAAACTTTGACAAGGACCCACCGTTGTGGGCCTTGAAGAGTGCCTAACACCTTCTCTTCGAGGTAATTTGATCCCTTACCCGATATTTGATGATGTAGACTAGTCAAATAGAGTTACTTGCAAATAGGTGCCCTAGCGCACCTTAAAATTGTTAGGTGGCGACTCTTCTCATTTAATACCCACTTAAAAAAGTTGTTACACGTTGAATCCCTCTTTCGCGAGAAATGGGGCGCGACAGCAGGTGATCATCTTAAACACCTGCAAGAAACCTTTTACATCTTAAGGAAGCATAACATGAAGCTTAACCCCGATAAATGTGCATTTAGGGTCAGCTCCGGTAAGTTCCTGGGATTCCTAGTGTCGTAATGGGGGATCTAGGTTAACCCTGATAAAAATAAAGCCATGGAAGACATCATGTACCAGCTAGCTAGCATGAAAGAGGTTCAAAGGTTGACAAGAAGATTGGCCGCTTTAAGCAGATTCCTTTTTTCTATCTTCGAAGAAATGCCATCATTTCTTTGCATTCCTAAAAGAGAATGATAACTTTGAATGGACTCCAGAATGTCAGCAAACTTTGAAA
The DNA here is from genome assembly GCA_005239505.1 of Nicotiana paniculata. Classification (NCBI taxonomy): domain Eukaryota; kingdom Viridiplantae; phylum Streptophyta; class Magnoliopsida; order Solanales; family Solanaceae; genus Nicotiana; species Nicotiana paniculata. The sequence goes on from ML306005.1 coordinate 45,741, forward strand.
TATTTGAAAAGGTATTTGTAAAGTCCTCCATTAGTGTCAAAACCGAAGGAAGGCGAACAAATGCTGATCTACTTAGTAGTCTTGGAGGTAGCAGTAAGGCTGTTTTAGTATGTGAGGAAGAAGGTACACAATCTAGTATTTATTATGTTAGTAAAATTTTAACGGGAGCAGAAACACGCTACCCTCATCTGGAAAAATTAGCCTTAACTCTCGTAGTTGCCGCTCTGAAGCTTAGGCCTTATTTCCAATGTCATCCGATAGCCGTGGTGACCACTTTACCCCTACAAAATATTCTTCACAAACCTGAACTTTCAGATAGGCTGGCGGAGTGGGCCGTCGAAATGAGTGAATTTGACATGACCAAGGACTGTGATTAAGCCACAAGTTTTAGCTGACTTTGTGGCCAATTTTAGTCTGGGACTGTTACCTTTGGCTACCAAAGAAGCAATTATAGTGTCAAAATCAACATCGGGAGTTTGGACCTTGTTCACTAATAGAGCTTCCAATATGAAGGGGTTCGGGCTCAGTATAGTGTTAACCACGCCCTTGGGAGAAATCCTAAGGCAGGCCATAAGAACGGTTCCTCTAACTAACAATTAAGCAGAGTATGAAGCTTTGATTGCATGACTCGATCTGGCCTGGGGACTGGACTCCGAGGTCATAGAAATCAAATGCGACTCTCAATTGGCAGTAAACCAAGTCTACGGGATCTTCGAAGCCAAAGAGGAATGCATGCAATAGTATGAACTCAAAGTCCAGGCTCTACTCGTCCGGTTCAAGAAATGATCAATTACACATATCTCGAGGGAAGAGAATGCCGAGGCATAGGCACTGGCCAATCTAGGATCGTCCCCGAAAATGAAGGGATCGGACTCTGGTACGGTCGTACAACTTTTACATTCGGTATTGGACATAGACAACTATTACGAAGTAAATGCGACCAACATGGTCTGGGATTAGAGAAATGAGATCATGGATTATCTCGAGCACGGAAAATTGCATGAAGATCCCAACTCATCCCCGGCGCTGCACACTAAAGCAAAGCGATAAAACTTCAAGGGAGGTCAATTGTATAGAAGATATTTCCAAGGCCCGTTGTCCCAATGTTTAGGAGCTTCTGAAGCAATCTATGTTATGCGAGAAGTCCACGAAGGGACCTTCAGAAGTCTTTTAGGCGCAGATTCCTTAGTGTTAAATTTAAGAAGGGCAGGATACTACTGTCCCCGGATGGAACAAGACGCCAAGTCTTATGTTCAAAAATGTGATAAATGTCAATACTACGCACCGTTGGTACATCAACCGATAGACCCACTACACTCAGTTTTTTCGCCATGGCCGTTCATGAAGCGGGGGATGGATATAGTTGGTATGTTGCCACCAACCCCTGGTAAGGTAAGATTTCTTTTGATTTTAACTGACTATTTCCGTAAGCGGTTTGAAGCAGGCCATAATCAGAAGATCGACAAACACAAAGTGGTAGATTTCTTGTGGGATAATATAATTTGCAGATTTGGGATACCGAAAGAGATAGCCTGCAAAAATGGGCCACAATTTATAGGCGCAAAGGTCACAAAATTTCTTGAAGACTTAAAAATAAAATAGATCACATCATCACCTTATGACCCGAGCACAAATGTTCAAGCAGAATCAACAAACAAGGTGATTATCCAAAATCTCAAAAAGAGGTTGGAAACGGCTGAAGGAAATGTCCCGAAGAGTTACTAGGAATACTATAGGCATATTGAACAACGGAAAAATCAAGCACGGGAGAGACTCCTTTCTCTCTTGTATACGGAGGGAAGCCTTGATCCCGGTAGATGTAGGATAACCTACCCTGAGATATTTTCGGGCAGATGAAGAAACAAACAATGAAGCAATGTTGGCCAGATTGGAGCTGCTCGATGAACGCAGGGATTTGGCACATATAAGGATGGGATCCCAAAAGTAGAGAATGGAATGATATTACAATCGAAGATCCAACCTCCATTATTTCAAAGTATGAGATTTGGTTTTAAGGAAAGTAACTCAGAACACCCAGGAGCTCAATGCAAGAAAGCTAGGTCCAACATGGATAGGCCCCTACCGTGTTTCAGCTATCACCGGAGAAGGGTCATACGAATTGGAAAATCAAGATGGAGCAAAGTGACCGAGAAACTGTAGTGTAGTACACCTCAAAAGATAATATTGTTGATGAGCCTCGCCTATACAGAAAGTATGTGTTGCACTCTTTTTCCCTTTGTCCAATTTTTGTCCCAATTGAGTTTTTCTGGAAAGGTTTTTAACGAGGCAACAACGGAAAGCATACTACGAAGGAAGCTTTGTCAGCAGAAATAAGACCTTTAAATGACAAGGCATGCAAGCAACGAGCCACTACGGAGCGATTAGATAGTCTTTTGCTTGGTAGCAAAGTTCCTATCAGGAAGTAAAGTTTGTTGTCGGGTAAATACTACTGAACCGTTTACAAGTGCAATCCACTGGGAGATTTTTAGATAATCTTAGATCAATGGCAAAAGTTCCTAAGGGGAAGAGAAGTTTTCTATCGAACTGAAGATTATCCAACCATTCACTAGTGGAATCTTCAAAGGAGCAGAACTTCCAGTGTTCAAATTCGCATTCTTTGCATTCTAACACTTGGGGGGGGGGGGAGTTGATATGAGAATACCGCAAGAACTACTGCCACATCGATCGGGAACACGAAACACGAAAATAGAGTTGTATCATCGAGATCGGGGACTGCGCGGCCAACCCCGTAGAAACAAGTTGTACAAGTTAGCCACATATAATGGCAATTTCTTTTTAGCACAACGAATGTTTATGTACTTTTGAAAATGGAAGGAATTAAGTAAAGTCCTTTCGTTTTTATCTTGTTTCTTGTCCTATCGATGAATTAATTTTATCATTTGAAAGTTAATCAAGTACTTCAAATCCTAGTGATGTAATGAATAAGAGACATCCTCTTCAAGCGCACCGTAAATATAAGAGGGCCCTATCTTATGAAACTCTCACATTAAAGGGTTAATTTCGAAGTGACTTATGCCCAGAATCCAAATACTATTGGGCAAAAATACGCCCGAAGCCTCGAATATCTCGACGCGGAAAACATGCGTGAATACTTAAACAAAAAGAATGCAAAGAGAAAAACTTGCAAATTACTTGAACGGAAAAGTACTCCTATTTATAGAAATTGTGCCAAGAAGAACGAGTACAAAAGTATACCAAAAAAAGAAAAAGCTAAGCTACTGCTTCTCCACAACTCGGAGGAAGAGAAGCATTTGCACCCCCGGGAGAAGTAGGAGGATCCGCCGCTGGCTCGATATCCTGGACTTCACCATCTTTTCCTTCAGTATCATCACTTTCCGGTTCTTCTTCAGTTCCTGAGAACTTAGAACTGGAACCGGAAGAGTCTGTAGCATCAGACTGGACCGAAAGCCCCTCCAGGCAGTTGACTCCAGCTCATGGGCCTTAGAGATTTCTGCATCAAAGTCAATAATACCCGCTTTGATTTCCTCCAAGGTTTTTCTCCTCATTCTATACATAGAATATGTTTCTTCATATATGAGGGAAGTTGCTTGGCGCTGAAGTTCTTCTTTAAGACGGTCAGCCTCAGTTGAAAGGTTATCCGCTCGGATCTAGTGTCCCGAGGCTGACATCGAGCTCACGGATAGTAGAGTTAAAAACTCTATTATACTCTATAAATTTCTTATGCCTCTCTTCTAACTGGGCATACTTCTCCTCGACAGCAGCAATTTTGTCACGACCCCAAATCCCAAACCGGTCGTGACGAAGCCTATGGTGGAACTAGGCTAGCCAATAATCATATGCTTACAGTTTCTTTAAAAATCCCAATCAATTTCAAGCATTTCATAAAATATACAAAAGTTACTAAATACATTAGGCCAATAAACAGTTCAACCAACCCCAAAACCCGGAGCCAACATGTCATGAGCATCTAAAAGAGATAAGAAAAAAAGGTATACTATTATAATACAAAACCTCCGAATAAATAGCTAGATACAACAAGAAGGGAAAATAGAGATGTTGCGGATGCTGAACAGCTACCTGTATATCCCGCACTCCGGCTCTGCGCGGAATAAACAACTAAAGCTCGGTATCTGCACCTGAATCTGCACACATGGGTGCAGGGAGTAATGTGAGTACACCAACTCAGTAGTAATGAAAATAAATCAAGCCTAAGCAGCAAGAAATCACATAAAAATCAATGTCATCAATTCACAATATTCACAGCCTTTCTTTTAAAATATATAACATAGATATATGAAGTCATCATGCCTTAAAACCAACTTCAGAAAAATCCTTTGAGAAAGAAATATTTAGTGCGAACCCTATTTGAGAAAACGAGCATGAGTGGAGTAAATAGGGTTTGAGAGAATTTCGAAAATTATGAAGTGCAAAAGGAGAAGGTTGATGCGTTAAGTAAAGGAATAAGCAGCTAAAATTGTAGCTACAATTCCCTCGATAACTGGCAAAAGTGTTGTTGAATCATGGGATGATGTGTGTTCGGGGCATTAAATGCAAAAATATGTGCTTCTAATCAACCGTCCGAAAATTTTCAGAGGAGGTTCAGAGAATTTCCCGCCAATAAAGGTATCTTTACCAACTTCCTGGTGACATAAGGTTATGCCACCGGAAAGCAGGGGACTATATGTGTAGGGTAAAATATGTTCATATTAAATGCTCACATGATAAAGCGATACATGGAGCTGAAGACAAATTCGACCAGGTCCGAAGACAACAATCTTGTTTGCTCAGGAGAGAGTGGTGTTCATGAAGGTGAAATAAATGTTTGTCACCTAGTAGCATTTTTAATGGAGAATATTCTATAGTATTAAGTACATAATACATTACAGAGAATATGGCATTCACTGCCTACTATTGCACATTGTTCCATGGAACTTATAATTGACATTTAAGAAGGGCTTGATCCAAGGACTTTGTTCCCTAAGCACCATTATAAATACATAACTCAACAACCATTGCAAGGAGAAGAATTTTCTAACAAGCATACACTATAATCTGTTCAAAGCTCAATAATACTTTATCTTCTTGCTTATTTATATTGTTATTACTGCCTCCGGAAGCCCTGCTCCCGGAATCAAGATTGTTTCTGCATTATCTTGATTTCAACGCCAAGTCTTATATTTTTGTCTAATCTATTTATTATTTTGGATCAGATCGATTCACTTGTCTACAATTCACTTATAAATTCAACTGTACCATCTTACGGGTAAACAGTAGCTTAGTTGGTTAGAGCGTCTGCTTAGTAAGTAGAGATCTGGAGTTCAGTTCTCTATCAAAGGATTTAATTTTCTGTATTTTTGTATTCTCCTTGGTTGTTCATTCATTGCGTGAACGAAAACGAATACAATGGATACAAATACAATCGATACATGTTGTATTATTTGTACACACCCCTATATTTTGTCTTAGTTGGCATTCGTTGCGCAAATAGATATAGTTGATTATTGCTCCCCAAACGCACACGCAAGTATACGTGGTCGTACAAGTAATAAAATGATAAGTCGAATGTCGAACCCACAAAGACTTGTATCAACTACTCACTAATCACTAAAATTGTTATTCAGTCAAGCCAAAATCAAAATCCAAGAATGTGATTATATTAAATTATGATTCTAAGTAATAACTAAATTATCAAGTAACAAGTTAATTTTTTGTGTATTTAGTAGAGACAAATATTCCAGGGTTGTGATCAATTCACCATTCATATTGTGTTCTAATTAAATCTCCCTTTCATACAATTCACTCATGGTTGTTAATTAATCGATAATTTCTCTCATAGTCTTCTCTCGAAGTACTACTCGCCTATTCGAAATAGATTAACGCCTATATTTCTATGAAATTAATCTATTAAGAACGCATTAAGATTACGATATTTAATTAAGCACGGTGACTAGGTATATTCCTATCCTAACCACAAATCCGCTCCCCTTAAGAGTTAAGATTGCGCCCTCTTCAATTCTTCTCTAATCTATACACGGCTTTCCCAAGCATAGCATAGATAGTAAATAGAACCTAACTGTTGGCCAGACAATTAAGAAATTAATCACAGAATTGAACAACCAAAAGTTAGTGAATTATAATCAAGGTTGAGCTAACATTAAACAACAATATTCATGGCTAAATCACAACCCCAGAACAATGGGTTTTTAGCCACTCATAATGTAATCAAACAAATTCATAAGTGTTGAATAATTGAAAATACTAGAAAAAATGAAGAAAGATGAGATATCTCCGCGTCCTAACATTCTCGTGTGTGTTTTACCTCCAAAGTGGCATTCACTCCCTCAAAAATATGTTTAGTCTTGCTTTTATACGTTTTGGGTAGGTCTAGGACCGAAATAACCGTGTCCCAGGAAAAATAGGAATAATTCCCACCACCAGCGCCCTAGACAACTCCAGGCACCAGTGGCAGCAGTGCCTCAAAATATCTTACTGCCTCCAGCGCCACATGTGGTTCAAGGCGCTGCATGTGGTGCCCAACTACTCAATTTGTCCAGTTTCGTTCGTTTTAGCTCTAATTTTGCACGTTTCGCCCCCAATTTCTCCTGAATAATTCCTACACATAAAAACACTTCAAGTTAATATAAATCATTACATTTAACATCCAAAATACACAAAACAAGAGTAAACTATTAGGCGATATACATAGAAATATATATACTTTACGCTAAACATCAACACCCCACACTTTACCCTTGACTATGATGATACCGGCACACAAGCATGAACATACAAAATTTCACATTCTTCCCATTTTTACCATGCCCAAGTATAACAATTTAATTTAATCACTCCAATAACCTATTCACAACCACCTGACCGCAAGAGTCGACTTGTAGCCTCTAAGCCCTCTCAACTCACGCACTTACCCAACAAGAAAGTTTACAACATTACCAATCGTTCATGAGATCATGTGTCCTCACCACCAAACAAAAGCATATTCAAATATGCTTTTTGAATATAATTTAAGGACATCACACAATTGAACAAAATTTCACTCATTCTCACAAAGAATTCATATGCATCCCGTGATCGTACCATAAGCTTGCCCGTAGTGTAGATCTCTACTAATTTAAGCTAGCCAAATCTAGGATCAATTAGGACTGTAAGGTTGTAATGTAGGCTGATGGACGGGTAGGATATATTTATGACTAGTGACTAACCCTCCTAAGCACTTTAATACACTACACTTCACAATTCAAATACATATTTTTCTCAAACACTTCACTTGCCACAACCCATATACAACATAGCCCTTTTTCAATTAAGCACTTCTATACTCCCACTAGCACAAATTAATAAGATGTGGAGGTGTGTATCTTTTTCTACATACTTTCACTATCATTTTTTTTCTTTTTTTTTCTACACACACTCCATACGTTAAAGTTCATTGGCTAGTGACTTTTGATTTCACTTTTAGTGCACCAACGGGACCTTCCATGGCTCCACTCAAAACCTAATCCTCAATATCTCACCTTACTTCTTTTAGAGACTAAGTTCCTTAGGAGTTAAAGGTTCAACAATCTCAATTCAAGAACAAAATAGGGGTACGAATTGTAATGTGGGTGCAAAAGAAAAGGTCTATCGGCTCAAAGGGTATAGCAACAGAAAATTTTATTTGTTTTATGTGACAAGCACATTTATGATCAAGCAAGAAAATTTCTACATCATCTCCTAGATTAGCATAACCTACAATTTCGCTTCGATTAACACATGTGGCAAGTTCTATACTACACAGGATAGCATAGAAAATCACTAGGCCTCACACACACATTGCACATGGCTCAATCACGACGGTTTTGTTCAACTATCAAGTCAAGCAAGCACACATAATTGAGAAAATTAAGCAATATTACACTATGTGGCATACAAGTCAAACAACTGAGCTGAGGCGTCACAAAATAGGCTATTTTTCTTTTACTTAGGCTTCACAAATCAAACCAATTACAAGGGAGAGCAGAATTTATATCATAGCCTAATGTTCCAGCACCAAACACGTCAATGGGTATTTCAAAGTCACTCAGCTTCTTCCTAACTATTCCTAAAGAAAAATTAAAGAACCAGGTTCAAGCTACATCCTTGGAAAAGAACCGGTGCCCAAAGAAAAATCAAGGGATGCTACCTAGCTATCCTAAAAAAAATTAAAAAAAAATTTGGTATTTTTTTGAATCAGACTTTATCCTTCAAGAAAATTGTCCAACAGATCCATCATCGGGAAAAGTCCGAGATTTTTCTATATTTTTTTTTTCATTTTTTCATTTTTTTTTCAAAACAACTAACTAAAACTAAACTAAACAAGACTCATTAAAACTAATAATCAAAAATAAAACACATTTATACAAGTTATACAACAACTCCACATGTAGTATTTTTCCCACCCCGCACTTAAAACATGCATAGTCCCTGATACATATAAGAATGAAAAACAAGCTAGGGTGAGTTTCCATGCCCTTGGTGCCAATTTGCATAAAGTTCCCGTATCATGCTTAAATTTGCATGTCCGGTGCATTTCAAGAGCTTTTCCATATGCCTTGCGCGGAGTTGGCCAAATACCTCCGGAAAATTCCTCTCTAAAGCTTTGGTGTTTATCCCCATGTCGGAGATGTATCGACCATATGGCACAAATTACCCATGCCAAGAAATAGCCGCATCATTAATCAAGTCCAACCAAGCCTAGGTCTTAGCGGTGCCGGCTGAGATCCCTCGGCCGGTTATTTGTCCTTAGCTTGTCATGAGGAGCCTTCTCCTTGCTTTCTCTTTTTGGGGAAGGAGAGGTGGAGGAGGACTTTCCAATACTCTTTCCCTTGTTAGCACCATCACGAGCCATTTTTATCCTACAACACAATGAAACATGAACATGAGAACACATCAAAGATTATACCTAAGGTTGTTGTGCAAGTCATACAAGGACTCCACACTTAAAACCAAAGGTGCAATGTACAATATTTCATGATTTATTTTTTGAAAAGTGCAAGTGTTGCATGCCAAAGCTATGGGTACTCAAGACTTTCCTATGTTACTCTTATAAATAATTAATCATGGCTACGTGAATTCACTTTAATATAAGCAAGAGGTATGTGTGACTTCACTTTCTATACTATAACAACTACACTACATTAGCTAATTCTACAACAATTCTACACATACAATACATAAGATACATAATGTAGGAACATGAATTGCATAAAAGCTCAATCTCCTAGCATGTAAAAGCATCCCTAGACACCCCACACTTATCCCAAATTTATCCACAAAGACACTCGGTTACTCAGACTTCACCGGTGTACCCAAAATCATCATTCAAATATTTTTACATACACATTGTGGGCATAAAGTGTGAGCTTTGGAATTCAACAATGGTAGAAGATGGTGGCCCTCCCAATTTTTAACGAAGTAGAGGGACTTCTAGTTTACTACTCCGTATACACAATAAGCACATAATTTTCAACAATTTCAAGCCACCCACCATAAACTTTCTTAAGAACTCCATAATGGGAAAAATTGGGGATTAGGGCTCTTGGGGGATGGGATATACCTTGTTATCTACAAATTAAAACACAAGAAGAAAAATAATAAGAACAAGAAGAACATACCTGTGGATTGGAGAAGAAAAGCAAGGAAAACCTTGAGAAAAAATTTGGGAAATAGGAGGAAAAAGAACACGTCAGAGAGAGTGAGAGAAGAAGAGGGTGTGAGCTTTTTTCTTTGTTTGTGTGGTTTTGTGAAATTAGAGTTTGGGTGGGTTTGGGTAAGTTGGGTAGGAGATAGGTTGTAATGTTAGTATAAGTGGGTAATTGGGTTGGCTTAAATGGGTATGGGTTATAAAAAGAAAAACAAAAAATGAAAAACAAAAAAAATAATCACCTGCCCCCTAGCCCGGCGCCTAGCGCTGTGTATGGCACTGAGGAAAATTGTTTACTGCTTTCAGCGCCCCAGGCAGCTCTGGCCTGGGTGTTGTTCACGTTAATTTTTTTTTAAATTAACATCCCGATCCCCCTAACCTTTTCAATGCTCAACTTACACGTCCTACACTATTATATCTATAATTTCTATTCCTACAAAGAAAATCACAAAAATCTATCTACTCTATCTATATAGAAAATTAAGAAGTTAACTATGAAAGCAATAAAAATTGGGTTGACTCTCAACAAATGCCTGATTTAACGTCGCGGCACGATGCAGAGTCTTGCCTTACTCATCACCGAGTACAACTTTGGTTTTCTCACAATTCATGGCTCCTCCCCAATAGTGCTTGACTCTATGCCTATTTACCAAATATTTTATTTCACCATTTATAGTCGCAACTCAAGTGCTCTATAAAGAGTGACTCTCACCACCTCAAACAGGCCTGACCATCTCGATTTTAGCTTCCAAGGAAACAACCTCAGTCTAAAATTGAATAATAATACATGTTGGCCTGGCTCGAACTGACGCGGCTTAATGTGCTTGTCATGCCATCTTTTGGTCTTTTCTTTGTAAAGTTTGGCATTTTTGTACGAGTGTAGCCTGAACTCATTCTAATTCATTCAAATGTAGAAATATTTTCTTGCCCACAGCTTCAAGGTACATGTTCAGCTTTTTGATGGCCCAATATGCTTTATGTTCTTGTTCGACGGGCAAGTGGCATGCCTTTCCATAGACTAACTTGTACGGTGACACCCCAATTGGCGTTTTGTAAGCTGTTCTATATTCCCATAAGGCATCATCTAACTTTGAAGCCCAATTTTTCCTTCTCACACTCACCGTCTTCTCTAATATTTGCTTTATTTCTTTGTTCGACACCTCTGCTTGTCCACTTGTTTGAGGGTGATATGTTGTCGCAACTCTATGACAAACTCCATATTTAGCTAGAAGGTTATTCAACAACTGATTCCAAAAGTGGGTTCCTTCATCACTAATCAAGGCATGTGGAGTCCCAAACCTCGAAAATATGTTCTTCTTCACAAATGCAGCTACAATCATGGCATCATTTGTCCGCAATGCAATCACCTCTACCTATTTTGACACATAGTCAACTGCCAGCAAAATGTATTTATTTCCTCTGGATGATGGGAATGGTCCCATAAAATCTACACACCACACTTCAAAAATCTCGACCCCCAGGATATTATTCAAAGGCATCTCGTGCCTCATTGTGATCATTACTGTTCTCTGACACTGATCGCACTTTTTTAACAAATGCATGGGTGTCTTTGAATAGAGTTGGCCAAAAGAACCCGGATTGTAGTACTTTCGCCAATGTTCTATCGCCTCCATGATGGCCCCCATAAGGCGATGCATGACAATCATACAACACTAATTCTGCCTCTTTATCTGGAATGCATCTCCTCATAAACTGATCACCACATTATTTGTACAAATATGGCTCATCCCAGTAGTAGAACTTCACATCATGTAAGAACCTCTTTCTTGCCTCAGATTCAATTTTCGGAGGAAATAACCCACACACAAGATAATTCACATAATCACCATACCATGGAGGAGGGTCTTGGGTCACAGCAAAAAGTTGCTCATCAGGAAACACTTCTTTGATTTGTCCACCCTTCTCCACATGGTTATGATTTTCCAGCCTTGATAGATGGTTAGCTACCTGGTTCTTAGTGCCCTTTCAGTCTCTTATCTCAACATCAAATTCATGCAACAACAAAACCCAGCGCATCAATCTAGCCTTAGTTTATTTCTTTGTAAATAGATACCTGATTGCCGCATAATCAGTATGGACTATGATTTTTGTTCCCACCAAGTATGCCCGAAATTTCTCAAAGGCCCACACAACAGCTAATAGCTCCTTCTCAATGGTGGTGTAATTCAGATATGCATCATCAAGAGTCTTACTTGCATAGTAAATGGAATAAAACACCTTGTCTTTCCTTTGGCCTAGCACTGCCCCAATAGCATGGTCACTTGCATCACACATAAGTTCAAATGATAGGACCAATCTGGTGCAATTATGGGCGAAGCTACCAATTTCTTTTTGAGTTCTTTAAATGCCTTTAGGTAGGCTTCATCAAAATTGAACTTTACATCTTTTTCGAGCAACCTGTACAACGGAGTAGCAATTTTAGAAAATTCTTTAATAAAGCTCTTATAGAATCCCGTGTGTCCCAAGAAACTCTGGACACCCTTCACAGAAATTGGTGGAGGTAATTTTCAACCGCCTCCATTTTTGCTTTATCATCAACTTTAATGCCACTCCTAGACACTTTGTGACCCAAAATGATGCCTTCCCTCACCATAAAGTAACACTTCTCCCAATTCCAGACCAGATTTGGTTCTTCACAACGGGCTAACACCATGCTCAAAAATTTCAAACAATCATCATAAGATGACCCAAATACTGAGAAATCATCCATAAATACTTCTATGAATTTTTCCACCATATCAGTGAAAATAGTCATCATGTATCTCTGGAAAGTGGTTGGTGCATTACAAAGACCAAACGACATTCGCTTAAAAGTGAAAGTGCCATAAGGACAAGTAAACGTGGCCTTCTCCTAATCTTCTGAGCATATGACAATCTGATTGTATCCCGAGTAACCATCAAGAAAGCAATAATATTCATGTCCCGCTAATCTGTCCAATATTTGGTCAATGAAGGGAAGTGGGAAGTGGTCCTTGCAGGTTGCCTTGTTGAGCCTTCGATAGTCAATGCAAACTCTCCATCCCGTAATAGTGCGAGTAGGAATCAACTCATTTTTATCATTCTCAATCAGATTCATCCCTCCCCCCCCCCCCCNGATACCTGCATCAAGCAATTTTATGACTTCCTTCTTCACGACTTCTTTCATAATGGTATTTAACTTCCTTTGCTGCTAAACACTAGGGCGGTGTCCATCTTCCAAGAATATTTTATGCATGCAAAACAATGGACTGATTCCTTTAATATCTGCAATTGTCCACCCAATCGCCTTTTTATGCTCAAGAAGTACTCTGAGAAATTCTCTTCTTGTGTGTTAGTAAGGCTGGATGAGATAATCACGGTCAATGTCCCAGAGTTCCCCAAATAAGCATAGGGCAGATGTGCTGGAAGGGTCTTAAGTTCTAACTTTGGAGCTTCCTCAATAGATGGCTTAGGAGGGGTCAGAGTAACAGGCTTGTTCAGTTCCTAAAATTTTCCTAACCCATGGATATAACTGCAACACATATCAAGTACTTGCTCAATTTCTCCCCTCGTTTGATCTTCACTATCTTCTTCATCCCTAATCAAAGCTCGTTCAAGAGGGTCAACAGGGCTCATATAAGGAGCCAGTGATGCATCATCGATTTCCACCACAGAAATCATGGATAGCTCTTCATAGTGGGCTGGTAATTTGAGTGCTTTATATACATTAAATACCTCCACTCGATCACCTACTCTCATCGTCATCTTTCCTTCACAAACATCAATAATAGCTCGACCCGTGGCTAAGAAGGGACGCCCCAAAATAAATTGGAATTCCTGATCGGGCTCGTAATCCAGGATAATGAAATCAATAGGGAATATGAAAGAGCCCACTTGAACTAGCACATCTTCAATCACTCCTTCAGGATGAGCAAGGAAGTGATCAGCCAACGGTAAGATTACCGTTGTTGGGAATGGCTCACCCAACCCCAACTATCTAAATACAAATAGCGGCATCAAATTAATGCTCGCTCCAAGATCGCACAAGGCTCGCCCGACTGCATGCTTAAACAATCAAGATTTGGATAATGAAACTACCCGGATCCTTTAATTTTGAGGTAGCTTGATTTGAATTCTTGAGCTACATTCCTCAGTGAGTGCCACAGTCTCAAATTCAGCCAGCCTCCTTTTATTAGCCACGATGTCCTTGATGTATTTAGCATATTTGGGCACTTCCTGCAAAATGTCTACCATTGGAATGTTGATTTGCACTTGCTTCAAAATATCAAGAAACTTTTGGTATGCGGCATTATCTTTCACTTTCTGCAACCTTTGAGGGAACGGAGGGGGTGACCTTACAACCAATGGTGGGGGTTGCTCAGCCACCGCCCCTTTAGCTGGCTTCTCTGATTCCTTTGATTTGTCTGATGTTGATTCTATAGTGGTTGGTGTCTCATTAAAAGTTACATGTTTTCTCTTCTTTGATTGCACCTCTTCTAATTGTCTCCCATTCCTCAATGATACGGCATTAATGGATGTCTTAGGATTAGCCTCAGTGTCACTTGGAAGAGCTCCTACTGGTCTGGTATTTTGGGCACTAGCAAGTTGCCCTACTTGGCGTTCCAAATTTCTCATTGCTACGGCTTGGGCCTATTGATCTGCCATTAATTTCTGATTGAAGGCTTGCTGATCAGCCATCGATTTCTTCATCATTTCCTCAGGGCTAACTTGTTGTTCAGCCTAAGGAGGTTTGTAGTATTGTTGAGGTGCTTGAGGCTGGTATTGATTCTGAGTGCCTTGATTTCCACCCCAAAATAAGTTTGGGTGGTTCCTCCAGTTGGGATTATAAGTGTTCCCATATTGATTTTCCTGACCCCTATTTTCATTACCCACAAATCAGACGGACTCTGGATTAGCTGGGCATAAGTCACTCGGGTGACCCTCTCCATATACTTCACAAAATATCTGAACCTGTTGCACTGGCTAGGCTTGTTGCTTGTTAATAACTAAGATCATATGATTGACTTGGTGTCTGCCCCTACAGACTTTTGCACTGTGTGTCTGCCCATCTCTCCTTGCCAATCCGGATTACTTTTGGAGAATTTGTTCAATAATGCATATATCTCGTCAAAGCTTTTCTCCAACACTTATCCCCCAGCTGCAACATCTACCACAATTTTTGTTTCAGGATGAAGCCGTTCTATGAAAGTGTGAGCTAACACTTCGTTCGTCTGATTGTGATGAGGACAGTCTCTGAGTAACCCCTTGAACCTTTCCGAAGCTGAGTATAAAGATTCTCCTACTTTATGTTTGAAGGCAACTATCTCACTTATGATCTTTGCAGTTTTGCCTGAACGGAAGAACCTTTCTAGAAATTTTCTGGCCAAATCATCCCATCATGTAAGAGAATTAGTTGGTTCTGCCTTCAGCCATCGCTTTGCTTCGCCGAACAGAGAGAATGGAAAAAATGTGAGCCTCACATAGTCTGGAGTGACCCCATTAGTGATATAAGTATCACTAATCTCCAAGAAGTTCAAAATATGTTATTGTCGATCCTCGTGTGGAAGACCCATAAACTGCCCATTTGCATGAAGTAGTTGGATCATGCTCTGTTTCAGCTCAAAGTGCCCAGTGATTCTGGGTTTCATGATGCTGGAGGTAACATTAGCAATACTGGGCATTGCTACCTCCTGAACAACCATATGTTGCTCCTCTACCATATTCACAGGAAATTGAACAAGTGCCTGAATATTATTTGTATCCCTTTCTTCCCTCAACCTCCTATAAAATGTTCTCTCAGGTTCAGGGTCAAAGCCGTTGAGCCTGTCCTGGCTTCTGACCCTACACATTCAATTGAAGTTCCTGAGATTAGAGCAAATATCAAGTAACGTTAGACTAGACGAAATAAGCAACTAAAGCAAAAACTAGAAAGTAGTCAATATTCAAGTCCCCGGCAACGGCGCCAAAAACTTGTTGCTCCCCAAAAGCACACGCAAGTATACGTGGTCGTACAAGTAATAAAATGATAAGTCGAGTGTCGAACCCACAGAGACTTGTATAAACTACTCACTAAATCACTAAAATTGTTATTCAGTCAAGCCAAAATCAAAATCCAAGAATGTGATTATATTAAACTATGATTCTAAGTAGTAACTAAATTATCAAGTAACGAGCTGATTTTTTGTGTATTCAGTAGAGACAAATATTCCAGGGTTGTGATCAATTCACCATTCATATTATGTTCTAATTAACTCTCCCTTTAATATAATTCACTCATGATTATTAATTAATCGATAATTGCTCTCATAGCCTTCTCTCGAAGTACTACTCGCCTATTCAAAATAGATTAACGCCTATATTCCCATAAAATTAATCTATTAAAAAGGCATTAAGATTACGATATTTAATTAATCACGGTGACTAGATATATTCGTATCCTAACCACAAATACGCTCCCCTTAAGAGTTAAGATTGCGCCATCTTCAATTCTTCTCTAATCTATACACGGTTTTCCCAAGCATAGCATAGATAGTAAATAGAACCTAACTGTTGGCCAGACAATTAAGCAATTAATCACAGAATTGAAGAAACAATAAAAAATTAGTGAATTATAATTAAGGTTGAGCTAACGTTAAACAACAATATTCATGGCTAAATCACAACCCCAAAACAATGGATTTTTAGCCACTCATGATGTAATCAAACAAATTCATAAGTGTTGAATAATTGAAAATACTAGAAAAAGATGAAGAAAACTGAGATATCTTCGCTTCCTAACGTTCTCGTGTGTGTTTTTCCTCCGCAGTGGCGTCTACTCCCTCAAAAATATGTTTAGTCTTGCTTTTATACGTGTTTGGTAGGTCTAAGGCCGAAATAACCGTGTCCTGGGCAAAATAGAAAAAAATTCCCACCACCAGCGCCAGGCGCCAGTGGCAGCGCTACCTCAAAATAGCTTACTGCCTCCAGCGCCACGTGTGGCTCAAGGCGCTGCCTGTGGCGCTCAACTGCTTAATTTGTCCGGTTTCGTTCGTTTTGGCTCTAATTTTATATGTTTCGCCCCCAATTGCTTCCGAATCATTCCTACACATAAAAACACTTCAAATTAATATAAATAATCACATTTAACATCCAAAATCTACGAAACAAGAGTAAAATATGAGACGATATACATAGAAATATATATATACTTTAAGCTAAACATCATTGATACAAGTTTCAACTACGCGAATGAACACAATTGATACAAATTGTATTCGTTGCGCGAACAAATAGTGTTGACATTGACTGTATTCGTTGTGCGTCTGAATATAAGAATGATAACAATTGAACAGTAGTTACGAATTATAATATGAAAAATTATAATTAGATATGATAATTAAGCACTAAACTATAGTGCTTTATGAAAATTTCTCATCAATATATAGAGCAAGATCTCGGGTTAATTGAGAAATATTAGTCATCAATTTTGTCTAGTCCGTGGGTTGGACTAGCGTGTATCATGGGTCGATGGCCCATGTGCGGAAAGGCTCACAACCGTACCATTGGCTCGAATCTAAGATCATCATCAATATGACTGGACATGCACTAGTTTCGTTTTTCCGGTAAAATCATCTATTATTGTACTTTTCTTCGTCTTTTGTCTCTTATACAGAAGTAATAAAAGGATTGTTGGCAAAAGGTTATGCGGAAATCAGCGGCACCAGTTAGAATCATGTGAGAAACAAGAGAATACCAGTCTCTGTTTTTGTTTTCTTTCACATTTCATACATCCTATCGTACTGGTTAGGATAAGGAATGATGCGTTTTAACACTTTTCTTGTAATATAATCAAATTGATCTCTGTTTGTTTTTTATTTGCTTAATAATTTATGCGCTCTTGCTTATACCCGCAAATAAAATTTATGAACAATATTCATATATGAGGAGATTTCTACTGGTTTTGGGTTCCTTTTTCTTATTCCAATAGAGGATCTTTTTATATTCCCTCATGGTGGCGATTAATTGATTAATTTATTTAACTCCAAAAGAGAAATAGAATAAAGAACAATAAGAATGACATCTTTAGAGCAGATGGGAGTAAGCACCTCTTACTTTTATTGGTTTGGGTTATTTGCATATAAGAATGTCATAGGAAGTTAATAGAAGTGCACTAATATTTTATTTTATTAAGAATTATTTTAGAAATTGATTGAAGAGTTTTTTAGGAAAGCTTTTTCTATTCTATTAATTTTATCAATGATTTTGATGTGGGCTGGAGTTAATTATTACCGGATGAGTACTTTTTCTTTATAGACATCAATGAATTTTTATATTAGGAAAAGTAATTGATTACGCTTAACTAAGTCTAATAAAAGACTAAACAGACGTTGCAAATATAATCCAAGGTATTATGCCCAGAGTCGATCCCACAGGGAATTAAAGTGTCAATCAAGTCTTTAGAATACACAACTTTTACTCAATCAATTCTCTCAAGACTTTTTGAATATAAATTGGTGATGTTTTACTAATTCTACAGACAATAATAATAACTAACAACTACTAACAATGTGTTGTAAACAATTATGATAAAGGTGTAAGACTATGGTTTCCCCCGTTGGTGAACTTACTTCTCGGATATTTCATGTAACTTGATTAATTATCTCTATCAATCATGAACACTCTATCTACCATAAATCTCTCCCAAGTAATTATGATAGTTTACTAGACGCACTCTCTCAAGTTACGCTAGCTAGATTGCATTACAGTTCACTTTAGATTGCACCCGAAGTATCGTTATCTCTAATCCAACTTCTAACCCTCAGTAATGACTTTCGTCTATACTCTGGGAGTGGTGTTGTTCAAACAATTACCTAAATATGCACTCTCTCTCAAGTAGATACATTAAACAGGCACAGCTAATTGATGACCATTCAATTAACTACAACAAGAACGTAGTTGAACAAATAGAGATGAACAATCAACCAAACTATATTAATATCACCATAAGTTTATCCCCCAACGGGTTCCACCAAAACCCTAGATTAAGAAAATTAGCTACTCATATTCATAAGAATCAATTCTAAAATAACTTGCATAATTGAACTACAAAATAATAAATAAGAGCTATAAAAATCAATGTTTGCTTCACTGAGTAGTAATCCACAGGTTTTTCTTCACTTCAATGGCTTCCTCCCTTTCAAATTGTGTTTTTGGGTCTATTTATATGTTTGGGATACACCCTAAACGTGTAGGAGACTTCTATTCCAACCGGAAAACACTTAAAACTCTTCAAAACTCGGATTTAACCGGATCAGGGGCCAAGCGTTACAGGCCAAACACCTGGATAACGCCTGGCCAGGCCTGGCGTTTGGGCTCTGGAGCCTGGATAACGCCAAGCTAGGCCTAGCCTTAAGGATCAAACGCCCGGGTATAGACCGGTGCACTCCTCTTCGCCTCTTGAGCGTATTTTCGACGTTTATGCATCCATTTAGCTCGGCTTCCATCTCCAATACACCTACACATGAAATAGACTCCATTATGCACATAAAAAGTGTATTTCTATCATTAACGCACATAAAATGTAAGGCGTATAACGTGTTAAACCATGAATTCTAGCAACACATCAACACCCCACACTTAAACATTTGCTCGTCCTCGAGCAATCAAACTACATTCATGTACACAACTTATTAAGCAAATCCCTTAACACGTTATACCAGAATATTTAAAACAGTTCACGCACAAAGGTGTGACATCCTTGCCTCAATAGTCGACTCACATATACCATGCTTTATTCACAATTCACTCACTACTCTAACATAGAGGTCAACAACATTACCTTTCCTTCATGAATCATGTGCTCTCACCAAATCAAAGAGCTAGTTCCAGACACAATAACATTTTAAGAACACTTAGGAACTCAAGATAGAAAGAATTCACTCGCTCTCAGAAATAATATTCA